>MUZC01004605.1:72189-89432 GCA_002072015.1 Radix auricularia | reverse complement strand
CTTGACACATCACAGTGAGATGTTGACTTGACACAGCACAGTGAGATGTTGACTTGACACATCACAGTGAGATGTTGACTTGACAAGGCACAGTGTGTTGTTTCCTTGACACAGCACAGAGTGTTGTTTCCTTGACACAGCACAGTGAGATGTTGACTTGACAAGGCACAGAGTGTTGTTTCCTTGACACAGCACAGTGTGTTGTTTCCTTGACAAGGTACAGTGTGTTGTTTCCTTGACAAGGCACAGTGTGTTGTTTCCTTGACAAGGCACAGTGTGTTGTTTCCTTGACACAGCACAGTGTGTTGTTGCCTTGACAAGGCACTGTGTGTTGTTTCCTTGACACAGCACAGTGTGTTGTTGCCTTGACAAGGCACAGTGTGTTGTTGCCTTGACAAGGCACAGTGTGTTGTTTCCTTGACAAGGCACAGTGTGTTGTTTCGTTGACACAGCACAGTGAGATGTTGACTTGACAAGGCACAGTGTGTTGTTTCCTTGACACAGCACAGTGAGATGTTGACTTGACAAGGCACAGTGTGTTGTTTCCTTGACACAGCACAGTGTGTTGTTTCTTTGACAAGGCACAGTGTGTTGTTTCCTTGACAAGGCAGAGTGTGTTGTTGCCTTGACAAGGCACAGTGTGTTGTTTCCTTGACACAGCACAGTGTGTTGTTGCCTTGACAAGGCACAGTGTGTTGTTTCCTTGACAAGGCACAGTGTGTTGTTTCCTTGACAAGGCACAGTGTGTTGTTTACTTGACACAGCACAGTGAGATGTTGACTTGACAAGGCACAGTGTGTTGTTTCCTTGACACAGCACAGTGAGATGTTGACTTGACAAGGCACAGTGTGTTGTTTCCTTGACACAGCACAGTGTGTTGTTTCCTTGACAAGGCACAGTGTGTTGTTTTCTTGACAAGGCACAGTGTGTTGTTTCCTTGACACAGCACAGTGTGTTGTTGCCTTTACAAGGCACAGTGTGTTGTTTCCTTGACACAGCACAGTGTGTTGTTGCCTTGACAAGGCACCAAGGCACAGTGTGTTGTTTCCTTGACACAGCACAGTGTGTTGTTGCCTTGACAAGGCACAGTGTGTTGTTTCCTTGACACAGCACACGACTCACCACATTGGATAAGATAAGCACGGCTGGATAAGTGGTCGGATAATCCTTTTGAGCTGGATTAGTGCAGGGATAATCCTTGTAGGGTGGATTAGTGCAGGGATAATGCATCCACGCCATCCCTTGACGTTGGCTAAAGGGGGGAAAGGTCAAGGGTCACGGACGCGGGCAACCAAATGACCTGTGATAAATTTGATTTCTGCTGGCTTATCGATCTCCCAGAAGTTGTTAGGGAGCTTTGCTCAGGAGGGAGCAGACAAGCCCCCCCTTCCTCCCCCACCCCCACACGACTTAGACAGAACACGTTCTTACAAACAGGAGAACCCAAGTTTAAAAACAACAACAAATGACACGGCGACAGATGAACAAGATTATGTCTAGAGCAATAAGAGGGGGGGAGGGGGTGGTGTCTTCACAAGTCAGATTTCAGTTTTGGAGTCTTTGTAACTAACCCACCCTTCCTCCAGTTCCCAACCACCAAATGTTCCCTTTGCGGCTGCGCAAATATCTGACCGATGCCGCGCAGCAGTTTAACATAACGTCGCAGCCAATTCGGAAATATATAATATAATATCTGTGTTTGTTAATGGGGAGAATACTGTTAAATAACGGGTTTGTTATTTTGCTCACTGACCAAACTGACCAACAAACCTTGGAGGGAACAATGCCCCCCCCCCCCACACACACACTTTGCATAAATGTTTTCAAATGAGAGTTCACCAATGATGTTTGAGAATGTGGGATAAGACAAGACGATTACCTAGGATATGAAAAGCCGATTACCTGGGATATGACAAGCCGATTACCTGGGATATGACAAATAGATTACCTGGGATATGACAAGCCGATTACCTGGGATATGACAAGACGATTACGTGGAATATGACAAGACGATTACGTGGGATATGACAAATAGATTACCTGGGATATGACAAGACGATTACGTGGGATATGACAAGACGATTACGTGGGATATGTCAAGACGATAACGTGGGATATGTCAAGACGATTACCTCAATGATGTGCTCCCGGCCATCTTTGCCCTGTATGGCCTCCACGGCCACAATGTCCAGGCCACCAAACAGCTGACTGCATTCGTCCACCCAGAGCTTAAACCTGGTCCAACGGAGCAATGAGACTTGGTTAGAACATTCTTCAATGCCTGTAACATTTTATCACAGCCCAAACAATACTTTCCCATTGCCTTCCCAACATTACTTTCACATTGCCTTCTCAACAATACTTTCACATTGCCTTCCCAACATTACTTTCACATTGCCTTCTCAACAATACCTTCACATTGCCTTCTCAACATTACTTTCACATTGCCTTCTCAACATTACTTTCACATTGCCTTCCCAACATTACTTTCACATTGCCTTCTCAACATTACTTTCACATTGCCTTCCCAACAATACTTTCACATTGCCTTCCCAACATTACTTTCACATTGCCTTCCCAACATTACTTTCACATTGCCTTCCCAACATTACTTTCACATTGCCTTCCCAACATTACTTTCATATTGCCTTCTCAACAATACTTTCACATTGCCTTCTCAACAATACTTTCACATTGCCTTCACAACATTACTTTCACATTGCCTTCCCAACATTACTTTCATATTGCCTTCTCAACAATACTTTCACATTGCCTTCTCAACAATACTTTCACATTGCCTTCCCAACAATACTTTCACATTGCCTTCTCAACAATACTTTCACATTGCCTTCTCAACAATACTTTCACATTGCCTTCTCAACAATACTTTCACATTGCCTCATAACATTTTATCACAGCCCAAACATTACGTTCACATTGCCTAGTAAGATTTTGATCACAGCCCAAACATTGGAGAAAACCATGACAGTCTACACGTGAAGAAGGCCTAAATTTGCTGAAATTCGTTCAATTACCTTCATCATGTACGTTTTTCATACATAAGAATTGTATGTTTACAACCTAAGACCTAAAACATTCAAGGAAAAACAAAAGAACAAAAAAAAAACAAAAAAAAAAACTAAACAATCCTGGCACGAGCTGAACTGAGTTGTCATGCGATGTCATGATAGGCCATGTAGTGTCATAAATGACAACACTGGCTGGTATCATGGGGACTTTGTCTAAATCAAAGTCAATGAAACTGACACAAAACACAGTTCACGCCAAGTTAGGACAAGAGACATGTCACGTCAGTAGCGTCGCTAGGGGAGTGCGGTGGGGGCAGGCCGCCCGGGTGACATCATCAGGGGGTTGGCATCAAACTGTAAAATTCTACATATTTCCGTTATTTGGCACTGGAAAACTCAGAGGAGTTATATGGGTTAAATTGTGAGGGGATGACACCATGAGCTACCGCCCCGGGCGGCACCAACCCTAGTGACGCCTCTGTGTCACGTGATAACAGCTCATTGTCATGGAGCGACAAGGTCCACGTTGGATAGTCGAGAATTGGTTGGAGAACAGTAGGTGGTGTGATCACATGACCCAGGACGTGCACGAGAGGGCCATACACCTGTCAGACATGATATTAGGTAACCAGGTAACCAACAATGTCACGTGGTAAAAAAGAGAATGGATTCGGGATAGCTGGTGAGATTGCCTGACCCAGGACATGCACGAGATGTAACACGTATAGCCATACACCTTACGACAGGAAATGTCTAGAACCAGGAAGTGGGATATGGTAGCTTATTGGATAACTGTACAAGTTTATTCTTGAGTAAATCTCACCAGAATCGTAAGTTCGATAGTTCTAAGAATATTGACAATGAATTATATACTGTTTTATTAAATCCTATCATATTCTTGTCTTTGTGAAACGCATTGAAATATATATTTTAAAAAATACAGGGAAACAAATGATTCCAGCAGAGGCGTCATTAGGGGGTGTGGTGGGGGCCGGTCGCCCCGGTTGACACCATGACAGGGGTGACACCATAGTGTACAATTCTATATGTTCCCGTTATGTGGAACTGGAAGACGCGGAGGAGTTCTATAGAGTAAGTCTTGAGAGGCTGAAACTATGAGCTACCGCCCCGGGTGACACCAAACCTAGGAACGCCTCTGGATTCCAGGTGTCTGTTGTATACAGGTGTTGACTCTAGAAAATAACAAGAGCCATATTTCTGTTTTTAAACAAATGAATTTATGTAACTAAATAATTATGAACAAAATCCTACTTTTCATTCATTGCTATCTGTTCCAACATGGCCGACCCGGTGTTCGCTTTCCAATTGCCAGATAGTGACTTCCTCCTGAGGGCAAGAAATATTGATCACAAAGCATTAAAAATTATTTACATATAAGAGTTTATGTAACAGTTACAGCATTATTAATGGAATTTGGTAAGTTTATTCGGCCTTAACTTACAATATTGATTATATAAAGTTTTATTTCAACTAGGAAATGTAAACCTTCTATGAAGAATTGAAGAATAAGACAGCTAACACACATTTGAAAGTTAATTTGATAATGTAATTTCTATTTTAAGATAATATTATATTTTTGTAACGATTGAATTTTTACCCCCTTTAGCTGAAGGCATTATATTTCGTTTATTTATTTATTTTGCATTCTCATTTGATCGCTAATGGCTTGTGCAATAAACATAACCTACATTGTTCTTCATCGCTGTGATATTGGCAAACTATTTCTAGATACCTAGCGTATATTTGGAGACACAATATTGACAAAAGTGACGTAGCAAAAAAGCTTCAACAGAAAAAAACAACAAATAAATTGTTTTAAAAGGTAAACTTGAAAACATCGATTGTGTGCAGGCGAGAACAACGGGCATGCAATTAAAATTGACGTAAGCTGTGAGATGAAAGGCCATCAAGGAAGACTGACATCAATTTAAAATAAAAAAAAGTTTGACAAATTGGAAAGAAGCAACAAAAAATAGAGTGGCTATAATTGCTGATAGCAGAGTGGGGGTTTGTTTTAACATGCGATTGCTTTTACCGGGGTCTTTTTTTTCCCCCAGAATGTCGAGGACCTGCATGTGTTTCAGTAAATGAAAATATTCCAGCGAACTTTCCCCAAACACGTGATTACCAGATCGACTGGACGGTGGGTGGGGGGATCAAAACCTTGTGAGACAAAAAGTGTCCCTGCGGGGTCGACTGCCCCTCCACGAACACCACCCTAACCCATCAGCGTTAGACCAGACATCCGCTCCCTACATTATTATAAGGGATTAGGATTATACAAAGCCTAACAGATAACATCGCGGTAAAATGTCAGATAAAATTGACAGTTATTTAAAATATATTTTTTAAAAGAGAAATCATCATTTTCTAGATACATGTGGGCGACACTGAGAATGTGACCAGGGCCCTGGACAGATGAACATGTTTATATATACACTATGGATCCTCACACTGAGAATGTGACCAGGGCCCTGGACAGATGAACATGTTTATATATACACTATGGACCCTCACACTGAGAATGTGACCAGGGCCCTGGAACATGAACACGTTTATATATACACTACACACCCTCACACTAAGAATGTGACCAGGGCCCTGGACACATGAACTCGTTTATATATACACTAAATAACCTCACACTGAGAATGTGACCAGGGCCCTGGACACATGAACTCGTTTATATATACACTACACACCCTCACACTAAGAATGTGACCAGGGCCCTGGACACATGAACACGTTTATATATACACTTCACACCCTCACACTAAGAATGTGACCAGGGCCCTGGACACATGAACACGTTTATATATACACTACACACCCTCAAACTTAGAATGTGACCAGGGCCCTGGACACATGAACACGTTTATATATACACTATACACCCTCAAACTTAGAATGTGACCAGGGCCCTGGACACATGAACACGTTTATATATACACTAGACACCCTCAAACTTAGAATGTGACCAGGGCCCAGGACACATGAACACGTTTATATATACACTACACACCCTCACACTAAGAATGTGACCAGGGCCCTGGACACATGAACTCGTTTATATATACACTACACACCCTCACACAGACGTGGAACAGTGTATAGAGATGTAGGTGCGGTCGGTAACAGACATGTGTAGGTGTTTGGGTATGGTGTTGTTTATGCGGTCGGATATGGTGATGCGTATGTGGTCAGTTATAGATATGTGTATGTGGTCAGTTATAGATATGTGTATGTGGTCAGTTATAGATATGTGTATGTGGTCAGTTATAGATATGCGTATGTGGTCAGTTATAGATATGTGTATGTGGTTAGTTATAGATATGCGTATGTGGTCAGTAATAGATATGCGTATGTGGTCAGTTATAGATATGTGTATGTGGTCAGTTATAGATATGTGTATGTGGTCAGTTATAGATATGTGTATGTGGTCAATTATAGATATGCGTATGTGGTCAGTAATAGACATGCGTATGTGGTCAGATATGGTGATGCGTATGTGGTCAGTAATAGATATGTGTATTTGGTCAGTTATAGATATGTGTATGTGGTCAGTAATAGACATGCGTATGTGGTCAGTTATAGATATGCGTATGTTGTCAGTTATAGATATGTGTATGTGGTCAGTTATAGATATGTGTATGTGGTCAGTTATAGATATGTGTATGTGGTCAGTAATAGATATGTGTATGTGGTCAGTAATAGACATGTGTATTTGGTCAGTTATAGATATGTGTATGTGTCAGTTATAGATATGTGTATGTGGTCAGTAATAGACATGTGTATTTGGTCAGTTATAGATATGTGAATGTGGTCAGTAATAGAAATGTGTAATTGGTCAGTTATAGATATGTGTATGTGGTCAGTAATAGATATGTGTATGTGGTCAGTAATAGACATGTGTATGTGGTCAGATATGGTGATGCGTATGTGGTCAGTAATAGACATGTGTATTTGGTCAGTTATAGATATGTGTATGTGGTCAGTAATAGACATGCGTATGTGGTCAGTTATAGATATGCGTATGTGGTCAGTAATAGACATGTGTATGTGGTCAGATATGGTGATGCGTATGTGGTCAGTAATAGACATGTGTATTTTATCAGTTGTAGATATGTGTATGTGGTCAGTAATAGACATGTGTATGTGGTCAGTTATAGATATGTGTATGTGGTCAGTAATAGACATGTGTATTTGGTCAGTTATAGATATGTGTATGTGGTCAGTAATAGACATGTGTATTTGGTCAGTTATAGATATGTGTATGAGGCCAGTAATAGACATGTGTATGTGGTCAGTTATAGATATGTGTATGTGGTCAGTAATAGACATGTGTATGTGGTCAGATATGGTGATGCGTATGTGGTCAGTAATAGACATGTGTATTTGGTCAGTAATAGACGTGTGTATGTGGTCAGTAATAGATATGTGTATGTGGTCAGTTATAGATATGCGTATGTGGTCAGTAATAGACATGCGTATGTGGTCAGATATGGTGATGCGTATGTGGTCAGTAATAGACATGTGTATTTGTTCAGTTATAGATATGTGTATGTGGTCAGTAATAGACATGCGTATGTGGTCAGTAATAGACATGTGTATGTGGTCAGTAATAGACATGTGTATTTGGTCAGTAATAGACGTGTGTATGTGGTCAGTAATAGACATGTGTATGTGGTCAGTTATAGATATGTGTATTTGGTCAGTAATAGACATGTGTATTTGGTCAGTAATAGACGTGTGTATGTGGTCAGTAATAGACATGTGTATGTGGTCAGTAATATACATGTGTATGTAGTCAGTAATAGATATGTGTATGTGGTCAGTAATAGATATGTGTATGTAGTCAGTAATAGATATGTGTATGTGGCCAGTAATAGACATGTGTATGGCGCCAGTAGTAGATATGCGTATGTAGTCAGTAATAGACATGTGTATGTGGTCAGTAATAGACATGTGTATGTGGTCAGTAATAGATATGTGTATGTGGTCAGTAATAGACATGTGTATTTGGTCAGTAATAGACGTGTGTATGTGGTCAGTAATAGACATGTGTATGTGGTCAGTTATAGATATGTGTATTTGGTCAGTAATTGACATGTGTATTTGGTCAGTAATAGACGTGTGTATGTGGTCAGTTATAGATATGTGTATGTGGTCAGTAATAGACATGTGTATGTGGTCAGTTATAGATATGTGTATGTGGTCAGTAATAGACATGTGTATTTGGTCAGTAATAGACGTGTGTATGTGGTCAGTAATAGACATGTGTATGTGGTCAGTTTTAGATATGTGTATGTGGTCAGTAATAGACATGTGTATGTGGTCAGATATGGTGATGCGTATGTGGTCAGTAATAGACATGTGTATTTGGTCAGTAATAGACGTGTGTATGTGGTCAGTAATAGACATGTGTATGTGGTCAGTAATAGACATGTGTATGTGGTCAGTTATGGATATGTGTATGTGGTCAGTTAGAGATATGTGTATGTGGTCAGTTATAGATATGTGTATGTGGTCAGTAATAGACATGTGTATTTGGTCAGTTATAGATATGTGTATGTGGCCAGTAATAGACATGTGTATGTGGTCAGTTATAGATATGTGTATGTGGTCAGTAATAGACATGTGTATGTGGTCAGATATGGTGATGCGTATGTGGTCAGTAATAGACATGTGTATTTGGTCAGTAATAGACGTGTGTATGTTGTCAGTAATAGACATGTGTATGTGGTCAGTAATAGACATGTGTATGTGGTCAGTAATAGACATGTGTATGTAGTCAGTAATAGATATGTGTATGTGGTCAGTAATAGATATGTGTATGTAGTCAGTAATAGATATGTGTATGTGGCCAGTAATAGACATGTGTGTGTGGCCAGTAGTAGATATGCGTATGTAGTCAGTAATAGACATGTGTATGTGGTCAGTAATAGACATGTGTATGTGGTCAGTAATAGACATGTGTATGTGGTCAGTAATAGATATGTGTATGTGGTCAGTAATAGACATGTGTATTTGGTCAGTAATAGACGTGTGTATGTGGTCATTAATAGAAATGTGTATGTGGTCAGTTATAGATATGTGTATGTGGTCAGTAATAGACATGTGTATGTGGTCAGTTATAGATATGTGTATTTGGTCAGTAATAGACGTCTGTATGTGGTCAGTAATAGACATGTGTATGTGGTCAGTTATAGATATGTGTATGTGGTCAGTAATAGACATGTGTATGTAGTCGGTAATAGATTTGTGTATGTAGTCAGTAATAGACATGTGTATGTAGTCGGTAATAGATTTGTGTATGTAGTCAGTAATATATAAAATACAGAAATCAGATTTTGTTAAAGACACAAATATAACGAGCTTGTGTTAGTGATGACGTGGCGAGTTTGTTTAATGTCTGTCTTTGTTTTATTTACAACGTTTAAAATATTATTTTTCTATTGAAATATTTCTCGTTACTTTAAATAATGTTAATTTTAACTCGATAAATTAAAGAGACCATAATGTCAACTCATGTAGCAGGCCTTAGGGACTCCATAATGTTAACTCATGTAGCATCCTTTAGGGACTCCATAATGTTAACTCATGTAGCAGGCCTTAGGGACTCCATAATGTTAACTCATCTAGCAGGCCTTAGGGACTCAATAATGTTAACTCATTTAGCAGTGTTAGGGACTCCATAATGTTAGCTCACGTAGCAAGCCTTAGGGACTCAATAATGTTTACTCACGTAGAAGGCCTTAGGGACTCTATATGTTAACTCATGTAGCAGCCATTAGGGACTCCATTTATTTAATTTATTTCCCCAGTCGAGACTCATACAACACATTTTAGGGACTAGATTATTTTTACATCATTTCAATTATTTATTTTTTAAAAGCTGTTGTAACGGATATGATGTGATTTTATTAACTAATGAAAAAACACCAATTTATTCGCCTCGACACCGGAAGACCAGACGTATTCATGATTTATTTATTTTTTTCAAATTTGGGGCCAACAGGTTTTGAATATCCACAAAAAGCTTTTCAGAAATTACATGAGAAAAAAAAGAGGATATAATAGAAAAAATAAATTAAATCGAGTGGTTCTCTAACTATGACCTTGACATCTCATTGTACAGATCTAAGAGTGATACAATTTTAAAATAGATTTTTACAAGACGTAAACATAAAGTGTATTTAAAATGAGAGGGGGTGGACCGTGAGGTTTGTTTTTCAAGGGAAACCAATAAATGAAACGAATGAGACAAATAAAGGCACCTGGCCATGAATGATAGACCACAGCCTCGTCTAAAAGGATCGAATACTTGCAGGAAAATATACAGCTCCAATAAAAATACGGAAAAGTGTGAATGCTTTTTGGAATATATTCTAACAGATAGCTTTAAGTGGAAAAAATTAATCTTATTCCTCATGACGTACAAACTCAATTCGAGGGGCTGGTATCGATCACCAATTATGATTTAACGTCGGTATCGACAGCAACAAAACGTCCGATACCGGACGCCTTCTTGCTGGAAAGGTGACCAAAAATATCGTGAGTGGTGGCCATTGAAGGTCATGTTTGTTTTTATTGAAGATTTTATGACAGCGACCCGCCGACAAAAAAAAAATTAAATACATCAATCAGTGAATGTTGTATGGGCGTTTGTTGGATCAGTTCTAAAGTAGGCGTGGAATGTGTTTACTTGGTGCTCATTTCTTTCAAACAAATATTCGTATACAGACATAGGAGACAACCGACTCGAAGTTCATTAAAGTTTTTTTTTTTTAAATTTTCTCTACACGTTGACCTTTTCTCTCAAACAGCAGAAGTTAAACAATGACCAGATTTCAGTAACGTGTAGTCGCCATATTTCTTTCTATCACGTGACTTGGAGGAATAAGTCACGTGGCTTAAAGGAATGTGTCATTCTCTTTGAAGGCGCGACTCTAAAAAGCCACAAAACAGACATGGAATCTGGGGATACTTCCACTAGAATGGCGTCGGTCCAGGGATTATGGGTGAAGGGCTCCAAGGCACGCAGACGAAGTGGGGGAAAACAGCACCCAGACACAAGCAGACACAGTGGGAACAAAACAGCACCAGACACACGCAGACACAGTGGGAACAAAACAGCACCAGACCAACCAGACGAAGTGGGGAAAAATGCTCACACAGACACACGCAGACACAGTTGGAACAAAACAGCACCAGAACACACGCAGACGAAGTGGGGAAAAATGCTCACAAAAACACACGCAGACACAGTGGGAACAAAACAGCACCAGACACACGCAGACACAGTGGGAACAAAACAGCACCCAGACACACGCTGATACAGTGGGAACACAACAGCACCAGACACAACCAGACGAAGTGGGGAAAAATGCTCACACAGACACAGTGGGAACAAAACAGCACCCAGACACACGCTGACACAGTGGGAACAAAACAGCACCCAGACACACGCTGACACAGTGGGAACAAAACAGCACCCAGACACACACACGCGCGCGAATGCTATTTAGACAGTTTATCATAAAGCTTTTAGTTCGAGGCTAGAAGACAAAGGCTGATTAATCTGTCGGAATCGATTAGAGTGAAACGTTCTCAGTCATTAGTAAACTCAATGAAGCGGTAGCTAAAGTTTATAGGGGGAATCGAATGAAACGGTAGTTAAAGTTTAACGCTGGAATCTAATGAAACGGTAGCTAAAGTTTATAGGGGGAATCTAATGAAGCGGTAGCTAAGTTTAAAGGTGGAATCAAATGAAACGGTAGCTAAAGTTTATAGGGGGAATCTAATGAAGCGGTAGCTAAAGTTTAAAGGTGGAATCTAATGAAACGGTAGCTAAAGTTTAAAGGTGGAATCTAATGAAACGGTAGCTAAAGTTTAAAGGTGGAATCTAATGAAACGGCAGCTAAAGTTTAAAGGTGGAATCTAATGAAACGGTAGCTAAAGTTTAAAGGTGGAATCTAATGAAACGGTAGCTAAAGTTTAAAGGTGGAATCGAATGAAACGGCAGCTAAAGTTTAAAGGGGGGGGGATCTAATGAAATGGAGCTGAGGAAAGTGTTGTAATACTTTTCTTTGGTTCAATCCTCCATACAACAGTTGCACGCCAACAACGGAGTTTCCCGCTGCAATATTTGACACAGCGACCCGTATTCGGCACGTCCTTAAACGACAATATTAACATCTTCGCTGTCTCTCGAGAATCAATGAACACGTGCGTCATCATGGCCGTCTTTTCAAGCTAGAATCCTGCTCCTCACAATAAAAAACAACAACAAATTGAAATTCGATTATTATATCTTTTTTTTTTCGTTTTTTTACTATTCAGATTTAACTGATAGTTTAGGTCGACTTGTTAGAAACTAGTCAAGCATACATCACGATAGAGTTGCCTCCCTTCAAACGGGAAAGCATTAAAAGCTCGCCCCCCGGGGAGACTAATGCGAGAGTGATATATCAGGGGAGGGAATCCAGCGGCACTGCGCGACTAGAGTGAGCAAAAATTATATCGAGGAAAATGAACCACGTGCCAACTGAAATGTCCACAAGGGTCGGGGTTTTGTCCTTGTACAGAGATCTGGCTTGTTGGAGAGATGATGAATGAACAATACAACATGGCTATTGATTTCTGGTAATGCACAATTGGTATCGATACCCCGTGTATGTATGTACTTGTATGTATGTGATGACGAGCATTCAACCTGCTACACTATTAGTATCGATACCTCATGTATGTATTAATGTATGTGGTATGTGATGACGAGCATTCTACCTGCTATACTACAGTATCGATACCTCGTGTATGTATGTATGTATGTATGTGGTAGGTGACGGCGACCATTCAACTCGCTACACCATTGTTAGCTATGTAAAATGAGACCATTCGAGTGGAGGTGAGCCTTGAACAGAGACCACCACTGAACTGTCAGCAAGAGGAAAGAAAGAGACGCGCACGAATTGAATCTTACTGAAGCTCTATTTTAATCAAAGTCTCTCTGTTGCAAGCATAATGCCTCCATTCTTTGCACCAATGTTTCAACATCTTAACACCCATGGTACTCGTGCCACAGTCGGCAAGCAGAGCCTCATCAGCCGGCACGCGACTAGTGACTAAAATATTACTCTCATAATCAAATCAGCCAAGCCAAACCCCTATTTTCAGGTTTTGCATTTTGCTATAAGTAAGTGGGTTTCGGTTTCAATTTTGGGCACTCGGCCACAAAAACGTTCTCCATCACTGTCTTGGTACATTCACTGCTCTTCATTCCACGAAGGAGGTACATTTAAAATGATTTCAAGATCAAATTTTCCAATATATTCGAGTAAATAATGGCAGTTGTTTCTTTTCTTTTTTTTTTTTAAAAAAAAATTATAATATATATTTAAAAAAATCATTTTTGGTATCACTTTTTGTGTATAAGTCCCCGAAATCAGATTTCTTTGGTAGCTGGAAAAGAACAAATTGGCACAAACACGGTGAACAAGTTTGCTATCTGTAAGGACATCGGCCTGATCGTGGTGAACTGAACGCTATTCAACCGACACTGTTGAGCACAAGGTTAACATCAAGTTCGCCGTCCAACTGGCCCACAGATCCAAGTCATTGGTAACAGAACAACACAATAAAACCGAAAGTTGTACAATAAAACCGAAAATAGCACAGTGTATATACAGATCAGCAGTGAAAGCAAATTCTAAAACTACTAGACAACAAGAATGGACAGAAATCGCAATTTAAAAAAACTCAAATCAAGTCAATTATATTATAGGCCACGTAAAATATTAAAAAAATTTAGATTTTTCTTTAAATATTTTTTTTTTGGGTGGGGTTGGGGGTAAAGGTGGGCACTTTAAAAAAGGAAGTATTTCAACAAGGCAACGAAACAAAGAAGATATTAGAAGCTGAAAACACAAGAAGACGATGGGTTTCATTTTGATCTTCCTAGACATTAATGACGGACATAGCGAATCGCTGTACATCGACGATGGTCAAGAAAACAAGACTTGGAATCTTTCAGTTTGATCTATCTTCATTAATTTGGTTTGTTTCTTTTTTCTCCAGAAAATTTGAATTTGACTTTGAATTTTTTAAAAGTCAATTCTATTAGATTATTTGAATTTGAGAGTCTAAAAAATGTGAAGGTGGAAATTTGTTTGGTCTGTTCATTCGATTTGAAATACATTTTGAAATAAAGATAAATTGAATGCTTCACAAAAGACCTGAATTTTAAATCCTTCAGCAAGTTGTTTTTTGTTTTTCATTTTTAAATTGCATTAAATGTAATAATTAGTTAAGCATTAATGTTTGGTAAATTAGATTCAAGATTTAATTTCAAATTTTTATGAATTTTCAACACCACAAATTCAGTAATATTGTGTACTATTTTATTTTTAACACTGACACTAGTTTAAAAATAATAATTATTGTAGCTTTATGTTTTCAAACTAATTTTCTTTTTATTTCAACATTTACAGCTTCCCACAGCCTACAGCTTCCGACAGCCTACAGTCTTATACAGCCTACTACAGCCTACAGCCTCCTACAACCTACAGCTTCCCACAGCCTACAGTCTTATACAGCCTACAGCCTCCTACAACCTACAGCTTCCCACAGCCTATAGCCTCATACAACCTACAGCCTCCTACAACCTACAGCCTCCTACAACCTACAGCTTCCCACAACCTACAACCTCCCACAGCCTACAGCTTCCTACAACCTACAGCCTCCTACAACTTACAGCCTCCTACAACCTACAGCCTCGTACAACCTAAGCCTCCTACAACCTAAAGCCTCCTACAACCTACAGCCTCCTACAACCTACAGCTTCCCAGAGCCTACAGCCTCCTACAACCTACAGCCTCCTACCTCCTACAACCTACAGCCTCCCACAACCTACAGCTTCCCACAGCCTACAGCTTCCCACAGCCTACAGCTTCCCACAGCCTACAGCTTCCCACAGCCTACAGCTTCCCACAGCCTACAGCTTCCCATAGCCTACAGCTTCCCACAGCCCACAGCTTCCCACAGCCTACAGCTTCTTACAACCTACAGCTTCCCACAGCCCACAGCTTCTTACAACCTACAGCTTCTTACAACCTACAGCTTCTTACAACCTACAGCTTCCCACAGCCTACAGCTTCCCACAACCTACAGCTTCCCACAGCCTACAGTTTCCCACAACCTACAGCTTCCCACAGCCTACAGCCTCCCACAGCATACGGCCTACATCTTTCCACAGCTTACAGCCTCCCACAGCCTACAGCCTACAGCTTCCCACAGCCTACAGCTTCCAACAGCCTACAGCCTCCCACAGCGTACAGCTCCCAAAATGAAACCCCACGTCACGTGGCTAGCAGATCTAATGACGTCAAGACGCGTGCACAACTTACATAAATGCCTTGTAAGAAGAGCCTATCTTTTGAATGTGGAGGTCGTACTTGGCGTCAATGAAGGGTTCCGTGGTCGAGTAGCCCTTCGTAACGGCCACCACCCCGGCCAGGTCCTGGAAGTCGTAGTGGTTGGCCACTCTCACCTACGATTAGAAAGTTGGGGAAACTTAAGCCTGGTCAAGGAAATCATGACCTGGATACCTACAACATTGTTGACACGTTGCCATGGTTTTGTTGAAGTGAGGTTTCCCTAGAAGGATACCACGTGCCCCTCCACTCCCTCCCCACCCCACAATTTACTCTTCCAGTAGAGGAGAAGCGGTGTAAATCATGTGAGGATCTTTTATTTAGAAAACAATGATTTTATCTCTTCAGTGAAATTTCACTCTCTACCCTCTAAGGCTGTGGTTACACTGCACGCGAATTCGCTCATCTAGTATACGCGCGAACGCGCATCTGAAAAGTAATTTTTCAGGTGGTTACACTGCAAGCGATTGTTTCAGCTGATATCGCGCGAATTACATTGTTTGTCTTGACAACAAACTTTAACCTTTATCCTTTTCGCTATTTAAACACACATTTTGTGTGTTTATATAGACATTGTCTACTTTCGTTTTTATTTGTTTAGCTTAACAACCACTGTTGTTATTTAATAAATAATATTTGCATATACAATTAGAATAGATAAAAATCAAATAAATCTCCCCCATTATTTCATTAGATTGGTAAAGATCAGAGTGACATGTGGTTAAACCCAAATCTTTATTTATAGTGAGTTAGAGTGTTGAATTGCATTTACTTCGAAATTCGATCGCAACATACTAACATAGACATGGACATGACATAATAACATAAAACATTGTTTCCTAATTCTAATTATGATTAAATGATTATTAAAGGCCTAGGCCGCTGGCGCTAGACTAGAGTGCCTAGCATAGAGTCGCCGAAGAAGTTAGTCGTCCAAGAAGCGTTATTTTAATGAATTTTTCAGGATGAGACCTAGAACATTTGTTTAAAAATTAAATAGAATAAGACCACCTATTAAAAAAAAAAAACACTACGACAAATTTTGGAAATGAATTTCTCCCGAAGAAAGACTGGCCTGCCTTGCCTTAAAACACTAAATACTGAGGTGAGGAAAGTTAATTTGTATTTGAATTTGAAAAAAAAAATCATTTTAAATTATTAAATAAGACTAACAATTATTAAAGTAAAGTAAATTTAATTAACATTATTTAAATACTTTTTGAACAACTTGAATTGACAAATATCAATGTCATGTGTACAAGTTTTGTTAGTGAAATTTTTATAACTTTAATGGGTTTATATATATATATATATATATTTATTAAAAATGTAATTGTAATTAATTTTCAAATTCAGGGCTGTATTGAAAGTAGCAGATTATTATTTATTATACAAATTTTGTTTCTTGCTGAGTTGTCTACAAAATATAAGATATTATAAGATAATATTTAAATCAAAGATCATTTTTTTCATTCATTGTATTAATATATTAGTTAAAATAATAATTCACTTTCACTTTTTTTTTTCAGATTCCATTCAACTAACTTAGGACTTCTCATTTTATAGAATATCTACTCTACGATTTCAAAAATAATTTATGAGACCTGATGCTGTTTGGCAGTGCTTTGTTGATGAACATACCGTCATATGCCTTACCCTAATAGTAATAGAGACATAATTTTACATGCATCAAATAATCTTGATCAAAACATTACAATTACAATGTAATTATATTATTCTTCAAGTTGAACTTCAAGACTTG
>MUZC01004605.1:51070-66165 GCA_002072015.1 Radix auricularia | reverse complement strand
TCATGTTGCTCATGTTGGTCATGTTGGTCATGTTGCTCATGTTGCTCATGTTGGTCATGTTGCTCATGTTGGTCATGTTGCTCATGTTGGTCATGTTGGTCATGTTGGTCATGTTGGTCATGTTGCTCATGTTGCTCATGTTGCTCATGTTGCTCATGTTGGTCATGTTGGCCATGTTGCTCATGTTGCTCATGTTGCTCATGTTGGTCATGTTGGTCATGTTGGTCATGTTGGTCATGTTGCTCATGTTGGTCATGTTGGTCATGTTAGTCTTGTTGCTCATGTTGGTCATGTTGAATGTTGGTCATGTTGCTCATGTTGGTCATGTTGGTCATGTTGCTCATGTTGGTCATGTTGGTCATGTTGGTCATGTTGGTCATGTTGCTCATGTTGCTCATGTTGGTCATGTTGGTCATGTTGGTCATGTTGGTCATGTTGTTAATGTTGCATGTTGGTCATGTTGGTCATGTTGGTCATGTTGCTCATGTTGGTCATGTTGGTCATGTTGAATGTTGGTCATGTTGTTAATGTTGCATGTTGTTCATGTTGGTCATGTTGAATGTTGGAATAGTTTTGACAAGCTGACCCCCTCCCCCCTTTCCAAATCCTAGCCCTCCGTTTGTTCATTTAACATCAATACTAAATTAAGAAGGTTTTAAAAAATGCGAACAAAGATAAGAAAACATTTTAAAAAAGAAGCAGACGAGACACGATAGCAACGGCTTAAACAGAGGCGTATCTAGGGTCTAAATGTCGAGGCAATACTGTTTTACAATATAGGTTAAAAGTTAAGTTGCTGGGTTTTTTTTAAAAATCCACTTTTCATTTTCTTTTTATTTTAACAAAGAGATTAAAGCCGTCAATGTTAATTACAGTGCACCAGAGGACGCCTTCGACCTTAGTTACGCCCCTGATGTTCAGAACCCCATATCCGAAATGTTTAAGGACTGGGAGCTCCACACGATGGTGGTAGTCCAGACCCGAAACAACATATCCTACAGAACTGAATTTCGGATAAAGGATGCTTGAATATCGGGGTTGGGGGGGGGGAAACGANAAATCCAAGAAAATGGAATTTGGGAAAAAGGTTGGTTGAATATGGGGGTGGGGGGGGGGGGAAACGAAGGGGGGGAGGGAGGATGCAACATTGATGCCGAGCTCTGGAGTGACGCCCGGCGTTGACCGCTTGACCACTCACAGGTACGCCTTGTAATTGGTCCCCAGCTTCTGGAGGAGGATGTCGTACTTGCTGTCTATGAACGGCTCGCAGGTGGCGTACGATGACGTCACGGCCACCAGACTGGCCACCTCGTGGAAGGTGTTGACGTTGTCGACCTTGATCTGAGTTCAAAGTTCACAAAGAGAACACAACTCACGTGCGAATGTTAGCGTCTTAAAAAAATAAACAACGACGGTCAGTTCATGTTGAATGAAATGACCTTGGAACTAAATTCAGAACACCTGGTTTATGTCTCGCGCGGAAACTGTGAATGGTTCTCAAAATTTTGACCTTTTTATTTTTATGTATCCCGGATGAACTGGTCGTTTAGAGTAAAAATAATTTATAAAATGTTTTAGCTGGCAGCTTCAGTGGGTTTTAAAAAAAATCGTTGGAGAGGGGAAAAATATCATAATTTGAATTAAATAAAGAATTACTATTTTTTAAAATATAAAATTACAATTCAAACATAATTTGGCAACTCTACCGGAAAAGTTTTTAGCGCTGTGGCGTGAATGTAAAAAATCAAACTCATTAAATAACCAGTGGCTTTAAAAAATGTATGAAAAAATAAAGTAATAAAAAAAAGTTCTGAAACCGTAAAATGAGAGATCAATCATTACAACATTATTTTTTTATATTTTTTCCGATGCCATTTTCAGATTGTTGATTCGTTAATAAATTTTTCCATGTTGAACTTGTCTTATCTTCTTATGTGTTACAGACGCACCTTCAGTACAGAAGAGTATTGCGTCCTACGTATTTCTATGGTTTGTGTTTAGTCTTAACTTGAAATTGAAGTCAAAATGCAAGTTAAACGAGTCTACTAGGGGTCTATACTCTTTGTTTTTAGATCCTGGACATCTAAATTCTCCGAATATCTTTTGAAAAAAAAAAAAACAACAAATCGTTCAGTTTCTTTAGAATTTAGATACCACTTACATTGTAACTTGCCTAATTTCCACTCTGTAAAATAATGATTTTTTTAAAAAAATATATAAATTATTATCAGTGGACATTGCTCATTTATTCGTTTTGGCCAATTTGAACGGATACATTTATTAAAAGTTTTTTTTTTTTAAAATCAAATCTAATTATGATAATAATTTTTTTTTAAAAATTTTTTAGACTCAATATTTTATTTTGAAATAAAAGAAATAATTTCTAAACAATGACATCGTTTAAATGTGCGTGAAATATTGCTAAATATTTTCTTAACTGCTGTGTTACTTCTCTAATCATAAACTTAATCACCAAGTACGTCGCTATTCATAAACGTAATCACCAAGTACGTCTCTAATCATAAACGTAATCACCAAGTGCGTCTCTAATCATAAACATAATCACCACGTACAGTCCTACAGTTTCCGTTTTCCGAACTTCAAGTCCGTGATGGTTGATTGTGTTTTGGGATGTTAACAAGGAGCCATAACAACATCGAACTGTTTTTTTAGCATCTTTTTTCATGGGAACCAAGGAGAGTTATCAACCCTTGTTCACGTCCAAACAAGTAAAGGGGGACAATACACAGATGGACGACCAAACTAAACACATATTCTTGAGACCTGAGATGAATCTCTTAAGGCCTTGGCTAATACTTGGGCAACCTGCTCCATCTTCTGAGCAGTGCCGTACAACATTGTCTTCACGTGGGACTCTTTTTCCTCCCGTACCTCCCCGGCTATGCCTGGCGCGGGACACGACGTCAACAGATGTGTGACCGTCTCAGAGGCTTGGCTGCAATGACGGCAGTTCGAGCCCCTGTTGTGGTCTAGCCGGTTAAAGTAAGAGTTGGTTGGGCAATGCTTGGTGCACATTTGGGTCACTAAACTCTGATTTTTACTGTTCAGACGCCACCACTGGTCTGATCTGCTCGGCCTGGGCATGCCAGCCAATACCCCACTAGCCGTCGTATTATCCTCCCACTCCTGGTACCACTTTTCCCTGAAGTGGTCCATACGCCAGGTCTTAGCTCCGAGACAGGTAACTGGGACATCCGGTTGGGGTTGGGCTGCTCCAGCTTTTGCCAGATGAACGACTAAATTTCTCGACTAATCCTGAAGCAAGTCAAGCAATTGGTATCTTCACAGCTGATAAAACTGCTCAAGGTATCTTTTTCATTGACATCATTTTACGTGAAACAGGGTATTGTTGGACCCAAAAAAAACACTTTAATAATGGCTACTTATAATAATGAGTAACTCTGACTATTAAACAACAATAACTTCAACATAACCAAATTATCTGTCCTTGGATTTTAATGTGTAGGCAGAAGAAGAATGGCTGAGCCGTTAATTAAAACTTTGTTATTTGAAACAAAAGAAAATTTTAAAGCCCATTATGAACAATGTTGTCGTACCCAATCCCAGCCCTCCCCACCCCCGCCCCACACACATTTAATTTAATCAAAACAAAAAGCTTGTGTCTTCTCCAAGGCGTGAAATGAGATTAGTAAAAAATAAAATCAATCGAGTTCCCTAAGATCAATTTAACGAAACAATTAAATATATTTTATTCAATAAGCAATTATTCTCTCTTATGTGTCTAGATTAACTTAGATATCTATAGGGGAGAAGGAGCTAAAATATTCAGGCTATGTCCGTTAACTTTATTTATTAATATAAATACACTTCACGAACAAACAATGACATAATCCTCTTACATTGTTGACATCTTCTCAAAATGGCTTAGACTTACAGACTCTTGTAATATATCAGCTTCGTATTATTCCTATTTTATGTTTTATCTAAACTTGTAAAAAACCGAAATCAAGAGATAAAAAATATGATTTAAGGGATTTTGAAAATTTGAAAGATGGTTGTTTCTGCTGTTTACTATATTATTTTATCATTCATCTGTGATAGTAGGATAGATACCTCGTCTTTTAAAATGTGGGACAAGTTCAGGTAATAAAGGGTTTATTAATATGAAACTTGATTGACAACAAGAACGTTAACCTCAGACTAAACCATCACCACAAAGGAAGACAACCCATATGAAGAGAAACAGAAACAGGGGGCGTGACTTACCTTGCCTAATCCGGAGTGGGCGTGGCCAATCTTGACGACGACGGGGAACTTGGGCGTGATGAGCTGTGGAAGGAGACGTCTGGGTAAGGGTCAGTGCAAGATCTTAACTACTTCCAGTTCTTGTTTAGCTTAACATTGATACAATTTAAACATTGAATTGCTGCAGCCTTTTATAAAATAAAAAAAAACCCGAACATTGATGCAATTGCATTATCAATATACCTCTGGTTCTTGGTTAGCCTAACATCAATACAATTTAAACATTAAACTAGCAGCTGCAATAGTCTCAGAATTTTTATTATTATTAATAACTGTAAGGAATTTAAACATATAAATCTACCCAAAAAAAAAATAATTAAAAAAAATAAAAATAATAATAATAAATGAAAACCCACACACCCCGTGCCACATAATTCGTGACTACACAAATTGACTAAACATTCGGTGCGCAGAATTTGCTTAAAACCAGTAACTATTTTAACTGGAGTAGATAATCTAGATAATATGTCATTTTATGATTGTTTTTTAAACCACTTAAATAAATTACTTTTGCGGTTATAATTCTATTGTAATTTAATTTATACATCTTTTTTATTTATAAAAAATAAATTATTTATTTTTATTTAAAAAAAAAACAACAACAATTTTTCATTAAAAACAGTCGAACACAATTTTAAGTTAAACAGTTTTTTTAAAGATGACAGTCGAATGACCGGTGCGGGGAGAAAAAGCTGCCATAGAAATATGATTAAGATAACTGACATTAAAAGCATGCATGGTACGTCAATATCAATGAGGAAATGGATCATTAGGCACGGGGGCATCAAAACGTAAACTGTCCCAGAATGTTCTATAAATAAGAAGAAATGTGACAAATAATTATATAATTATCGTAGTTATATCATCAATACTTTAATCATCAATAATTAAATATGTAATCCTCAAGGAAATACAGGCATAACGGAAAATATGCTGAACGTCAAATCTGTAACAAAACGTATAGGGTGAACAACATAAAAGCTGACTGTAATTTGGGGCAAATTAATGATTTAAGTTTTTGAGATATCACAAAAAAGGGATCTGTCGTATTCTTTAAATGACAATCCCAATTCGCGTGAGTCTGTAGGAACACGGTGTGAGTGTGCTAGAACATGGCTCTGTCATTAGGAACCGGAAGCAGGCATGCCTAGGGTCTGCAGAGCTTGGCTTCCTGTTCGAGACCATAAATTATAGTGTAAGAAAAACAAAGTGTAGAGTGCGTGAGCTAATGAGGTGAAGGCGGGGCGGGCTACATGGGAGAAACTAGCAAATATTACAGCAGATTAAAATAATGTGTAACAGGTCTGAACGGAAATGTCTTAGAGAAAGATTGTGTGACAGGTTAACAGGATTATCTTACAGAAAGATTGTGTGACAGGTTAACAGAATTGTCTTACAGCAGGGCCGGCCTAAAGGGAATCGAAGGCCCTAGTCGAATTAAATTTGGTGTCCCTAAACGTAATAGAAAAAATATAAAAAAATATGGAAAGATTCGTGTGCGAGGCCCCCAATGATGAGACTAATCAGAGGCCCTAGGTGGCTGCCTGGTTTGCCATTGCCTAAGGCCGGCCCTGCTTACAGAAAGATTGTGTGACAGGGTTAACAGGATTGTCTGACAGAATGATTGTGTGACAGACAGGGTTAGCAGGATTGTCTGACAGAATGATTGTGTGACAGACAGGGTTAACAGGATTGTCTGACAGAATGATTGTATGACAGGGTTAACAGGATTGTCTTTTAGAACAGTGATGGCGAACCTATGCCACCCGTGTCACAGATGGCACGCAGAGCCTCATCAGCCGGCACGCAACTAAAATATTACTTCCTTATCAAACCACACTTTGTGTTGGCCTTTTCCTATATATAAGTATAGATTTTAATTGAATTTTGGCCACATGGCCCAAAAATGTTCGCTGTTAGAGAATGATTATGAGGAATGCCAGGACCCATGACACATCATGTCTCAATGGACACCGGGGAAGGAATAACATGAGAACCTTTGAAGTGAAAAAGACAGGTGTCGAGTCTTGTTGATAGTGTAATTTCTCGCCTGGTAGCTGGCTGATCTGAGGCTCCTAAATATCAGAACGAGAACCCCTTGAAGGCCACTTTATTGATGAGCTACAAACGATGGTCTCAAATGATTGACACTGTTTAACTTCTTTTATTATTTTAATAGATGAGGAAATACCTTCAGCTAATGGCTGAGATCCATTAATTAGGATGGAAAAAAAAACGTGGTTGGTGAAGCCTGTGTCTTTTTAAACTTGAACGTTCATAATCCAGTCTAATCTATGTTAATCTAATGTTATCTAGAAGAAGCTTCTTACCACTGAGTCTGAAGAACAACTTGGTCAGTTATTTTGGTCTTATGTCTTATCTATACAGACGCTCTTTCTATACAGAAGATTATTGCGTCCAAAGACCATGCCGGTATGTTGGCAAGTGGTACAGCGTTCACAGGCCACGGCTATGAGGGTTCCACGCCTTACCCATGGCAGCCGCCTTTATTTCCCTAACTAGTGTTAGGTACCCATTTGGAGCTGGGTCGACTCAGGGAAGTCCTAGACCCCGGGAATAAATCCTTGGCTTCAGATGGATTCGAACCCGTGACCATCGGTACGCCAACCGAGCGCGCATATTTACAGTAATTCCACATAAAAGGTATAACTTTTTGTTATCTTTTGGGCTTTTTCTATTATTTATCATCGAAGCGAAAATATTGGCCTCTTATTATAATGTTGCTTAATAATTGTATAGAATTAAGTACTTTTGTAGTGACACTGACAACTAGGATTCCATTAAGCCGACAAACATAATAGAACAGGTTGAAGAGTTTTGTGGTAGATATAGATATCAATAAAACAACACGCATAAAATTACGCTAAAACAATCTTTCTGATTGTGCTATATGAAGGCAATTAAATATACATAAAATGCCCCAAACGATCAGAAGTATAAATAATGATGAGTATATTTATATATCAATATATTAACACATCTAAATTGAGCCACTTGTGTAATGTAATCACTATTTCTGTTATCTACATTATAAAACAATTATGGTCTGGTTGTTGATCCTAAGTATTGATATTTCCTTTTATGAGATTAAATCTCTTCCAAATGGCATGTTCCACCCACTGAAATACTCCACCCACTGAAATACTCCACCAACTTAAATACTCCATCAACTAAAAATCTTCACTCGTTGTAATAATTTGTCTTTTGTGGTTTTCACACATCTAAAAGGCGATACAGTGTATTTAAAGAGAGAAAGACAAACGTTGAATAAATGCTGACGAAGAACTAACATAAAGTTGTGCTTGGGACGCCAGGCAATGAAGACGTTAACGACAAGATGGGGGGACAGAACTACATGGTTGGGGGGGGGGCGCTCATGCTAGTGGTGACTACAACAACGTGACAGGATGCTGCTGAGGCTGTACTACAAAATTACACACAAACACATCAGCTACAACAACTACACGTGCAAACTATTTATTTACTACAACAATGCCACAAGAGGAGGAAATTAAAATATTTGAGAATATCAACATATAACCAAGAACAGCTCGTGTCTGTATACACTCATTTTACATAGGAGAATGTACGCGAACAGGGCTGTAATACTGTGCCCAATAATAACATGACGGTAACACTCTAGTCTATAGGCACGCAATATGATATTTCCAGAATTTGAGCATACGATTCTTATAAAGTTTCTTAATACTTAGAATAACAAAAATTATAAGTCGAATTTGTGTATAAAATCAGTTTTGGCCACTGTATTTAGTTAGGTCCATTATCTATCTAACATGGTAAAAAATATATATTGAAGTCGTATTGTGAGTAGGCCTGGACCCGGGTACCCGTTGCCGAGCAATTACCCGGGGAGTAGAATTGCTCTCGGGTACCCGTGAAAATGTTACTGCAATATCTTTACCACCAATGTTTGAACTGCGGCTCTTCTATGTTCCCATTTCGGCTCGCGAATAATTTATCAAAAGTGATACTTTTCAATTTAAATATATACTGAGAAAATTGTTTAACATGAACATGCTTTAAAAGATATAACTGTCAAACGAAAATAAAACACGGTCCCGACTAACTATAAAAAATTTTGATACGTTTTTTTTCCCTTGAACATAAAACAAAAATCTTTTGAAACAAAAATGTTTCGGTTCTTTGAATTCTTCAAGTAAGGAAACTAAAACAGCACGCCGATAACTACTATTAACTAGAAAGGCCTAGAAATGACATTGGCTTTGAAATACGCCGCACATCTTTGTTACCGATTGAGCGGCCAATGTTGTTATCTATCCCCCTCCTTCCCACTCACACGTGTCTCCACTCCTATCCCCACGACAACTTTAAAAAAAAATGTATTATCAAGCTTTTGTCTGTGAGCCAGATGCAGGCATCAAAAGAGCCACATCTGTCTCGCGAGCCATGGTTTCCTAACCCCTGTTCTAACCCATTATAGAGGTCCACCAAACATCACATTGTCAAACGCAAATTTATCTGTTGAGGCCAAAAGTTCACATAGAACCTTGTTATTCGAAGGCCATCAGTTGATGTTCATTTTCTTTTTTGAGTGAGTGGAAGATTACGGCTAAGGGTAGCCATTGTTTGGAAGTTAATTTCATGTTATATCCTACCTACTATATACATCACCCCCTCAATAATAGTTGCGTTACTTGGTTGACGGCCCCATTCCAAACCCATAAGACTCTCCCACCTCTGCTCCTGCAGCCTGAAAATGTGAGGCAGAAAGGCGTTTCTTGGTCAACGCGTCATTTCATCTCAGTTTTGTGCCGACGTTACTCAGCTAAGGTGTGTGGGGAAATAAGGGAAATGTGGGGAAATGTGGGGAAATTGGGGGGGGGGGTCTGGGGAAATGAGGGGAAATGTGAGGAAATGGGAAAGGAAAGAGAACGATTTCTACACATGGCCAAGAAGAGCTCTGTTGCACACCATGGAAGGTTTAACCATGACACAACGTAATTCTATCTACTTAATCTAAGCACGGAGCCATGTATCTAGATGTATAGCCACAAAGTAGCTCTTTTTCTATGCATGGAGCCACGCTTCTACAGACACGAAGCGGCTCTATCACCCTAATCTATGCACGGAGCCACACCTTGGGAAGGACCCCTCGACTGATCTGATGACGCCTGTTTTGAAAGTATCGATTCTGCTCTCCCCTGTAACCAACTGATGCCTGCTCTCGACAAGAAAAGCGCCATTGTTCAGCGTGCCTGATGTCTAACTGCTGCGGTCCTTTTATGGGAGGAAAGTCAAAGTGAAAGTGGAACATGAAGATTTTGACTTTTGTTACGAGTGGTATAAGAAAACGTTGTTTCTTTAAGATCATTATCTCAATGACAAGCTAAATTATCGACCCCGGGCTTGGACGGCAATCAGACGACAACCGATATTTTGGAAAAAGAATGCCATATTGTCTTATCTGTACAGACGCTCCTTCTGTACAGAAGATTATTGCGCCCATCGACCGTTACGGTCTGTAGGCAAGTGACGCAGCGTTCACCGGCCACTGCTATGAGGGTCCAAGCTATTCCTAGCCACCATTGTTCCCCTAACTAGTGTCAGGTACCCATTAAGAGCTGGGTTGACCTAAGAACACCATTGGCCCCTGGAGCCATTCCCTGCCACGGAGATTCGAACCCGTGACCATCGGTACGCCAGCCAAGCGCCCCTTTTTTATCAGCCCATAGTTTTAAATATCTTCAACTTTTCTTGGAATACAAATAAAACAAAATGGCATTAACGGTTCTCAACCTTCAATTACAATCTTTTAAAAATGGGTAGAGACGCCTTTGTTTTCATCCGCTCAATTTTGTCGGAATAGCTCAATTTTAATTATTGACATTTTTTAAAAAACAAGATACAGTTTTCCAGAAATAATACAAACCACATTGTCAGTTGTGGTACAAACCACATTGGCAGTTGTGATACAAACCACATTGTCAGTTGTGGTACAAACCACATTGGCAGTTCTGGTACAAGCAACATTGTCAGTTGTGGTACAAACCACATTGGCAGTTGTGGTACAAACCACATTGGCAGTTCTGGTACAAGCAACATTGTCAGTTGTGGTAGAAACCACATTGTCAGTTGTGGTACAAACCACATTGACAGTTGTGGTACAAACCACATTGTCAGTTGTGGTACAAACCACATTGGCAGTTCTGGTACAAACCACATTGGCAGTTCTGGTACAAGCAACATTGTCAGTTGTGGTACAAACCACATTGGCAGTTGTGGTACAAACCACATTGGCAGTTCTGGTACAAGCAACATTGTCAGTTGTGGTAGAAACCACATTGTCAGTTGTGGTACAAACCACATTGACAGTTGTGATACAAACCACATTGTCAGTTGTGGTACAAACCACATTGGCAGTTCTGGTACAAGCAACATTGGCAGTTGTGGTACAAACCACATTGGCAGTTGTGGTACAAACCACATTGGCAGTTCTGGTACAAGCCACATTGTCAGTTGTGGTACAAACCACATTGGCAGTTCTGGTACAAGCAACATTGGCGGTTGTGGTACAAACCACATTGGCAGTTCTGGTACAAGCAACATTGGCAGTTGTGGTACAAACCACATTGGCAGTTCTGGTACAAGCAACATTGGCAGTTGTGGTACAAACCACATTGTCAGTTGTGGTACAAACCACATTGGCAGTTGTGGTACAAACCACATTGACAGTTGTGGTACAACCCACATTGGCAGTTGTGGTACAAACCACATTGACAGTTGTGATACATACCCCATTGACAGTTGTGGTACATACCACATTGACAGTTGTGATACATACCACATTGACAGCCTTAGCACAGGCGTGTTACAAGCCAAATAAGGCGCAGTTGTACAAACCACCTTAGATGTCGTGGTTCAAACCTTGACATGCGTGGTACAAACCACCTGGACACTGTGGTACAAACCATCTTGTACGCTGTGGTACAAACCACTTTGGACTCTGAGGCACAAACCACCATGAACGTTGTGGCACAAACCACCTTGGACGCTGATCATCCGCCAGCTGCAATCGGTAGAATAGCTGAGGTGGTACAAACCATATTTGACGCCGTGGTACAAACCACCTTGGACTCTGTGGCACAAACCACCTCGTAATCTGTGGCACAAACCACCTTGGACGCTGATCATCCGCCAGCTGCAATCAGTGGAATAGCTGAGGTGGTTTGTTTATTACAGACTAGGGAAATTCTTGAACATCTAAGGCCGACGCACTGAATCATGTAACCCTGGCGTTTTGAAAAAAATAACCAAGGCCGTTGTGTTTCTCGTCTCGCGGGAACGCGCTTTCAAACGAGAATGACGTGGAATCATAAATGTTTTGTTTTCGTTTTGACGCTGGGATGAACTAAACACAGCGGAGACCACGGAACAATCAAATTTTGGCTTCAGTTTTCTTTTTGTTGGATTCACGTTTTGCTCAACAATGCGTGATCACTTGAATGTGTCATAGAATGTTTGGAAGGATACTTGAACGTCCTAAAATAATTGTAGCTATCCCGGGTCTCAACGACACGCGTCTGTATCAGATTTGCATGAACGGCACGTCACGTAGGAGCGGAGTCTGGTTAGGAGCAATGTTGCCTCTGAGGTTCGTTGGTCCATGTGCAGAGTAAAAAAAAATATATCTTGCAAAGTTGCATAGCCAAACAATTTTTGTGCAATAGTTTATAAAAGTTTGCTGCGCTGTAATTCTAAACTGCTTCGCGGCGTCGGTCAGATAACTGCGCGGCCGCGCAACAGCGAGCTTAAAGGGAATAATGGCAAGGAGGGCTCGGTACCGGAAAAAAACCTTCTTTACTCGCAGATTAGAGTTCAGCAAGAAAAAAAAAAAGAAAGAAGGATAACTCGTGGAAGTGGCATAATGTGATTTACTGCCACCTGGGAATAACATCGTTTTTACCGCCCCTTCCCAGTAAAATAAACGTTTGCAAGTTTCCACAAAAAAAAGATAATTAAAAAATTTCGCTCCTTGACAGTGTCACCCGGAGCCGACAGCATTCTTTGCACAACATCCCACCTATTTGTGCCCCACCTCTTAATGTCCCAACTCTTCCTGAGCATTTAAAAAAAAAAAGATTTGTTGTTGAGAGATTAAAGAGTTCGTCTCACAGAGTCCAACATCTGAACTCATGCAGTGTGTCAGTCTCACAGAGTCCAACACCTGAACTCATGCAGTGTGTCAGTCTCACAGAGTCCAACATCTGAACTCATGCAGTGTGTCAGTCTCACAGAGTCCAACACCTGAACTCATGCAGTGTGTCAGTCTCACAGAGTCCAACACCTGAACTCATGCAGTGTGTCAGATCTTTGTTTAAGCAGTAAGCATTATTCATTTGATTTTTATTTACGTGTGTTTTAATCTCTGTCGAATGAACTTGGACTCCATATGCCATCCTTATAACCCTGACAAACTTTTCATCACGCTGGGAATCATTTTTAACGATTAGAATTAAATTCAGTTTATTTTTAATGCGTTGCTATGGAAACGGATGAGACAGAGTTGCATTTTTTCAGAGACATCACCAATTACAAAACTTTTTATTTTTCATCGATAAAGAAACAAAAAAACATCGCAACTTTCACCTAAGATTTAATGGGATTTACAATAATCTTTCACATAAAACCTTTCTTTTTTTTTCTTGTTTTGTTATTTTTTTTATTATTTATTTTTATCTTAACGATTCAAATTTATTTTGTCTTATAAAATTTATATTAAATGTTAAATTTTCCCGTTTTTTTTTCTATTGATTGTATCTTCGTTTATCGTTTAATTTCGTCTATTTCTATCATTGTTGGTCTGGCCAAAAAATGTTAAAACTTCTCATAGACTGAAGCTGTTAATCCCTTCCCCANTTAAACATGCTTTACGTTCCACGAACACGATACAACCAGTGGCGTAACTACGTCGGTTGGGCGAAGGACAGCGTTAATATAAAAAATGCTAGCAGCTATTTGCATGTGATTGAAATAAGAAATGTGAGCAAAGTTTTAAAGTGCTATTCAAATTTTCAGGTCATTTTTAAAAAAATAAATAAATAAATAAAAGTTTATTATTATTATTATTATTTTTACAATTTAATAAATAAGTTTTAGTATGTTAAGCTTATTAACAGAAATCTTTCAACTTGTCTATAGAATGATATCATTAAAGCTATCACTAAAGTCTATAGAATGACGTCATTAAAGCTATAACTAAAGTCTATAGAATGACATGATTAAAGCTATACTTAAAGTCTATAGAATGACGTCATTAAAGCTATAACTAAAGTCTATAGAATGACATCATTAAAGCTATCACTAACGTCTATAGAATGACGTCATTAAAGCTATAACTAAAGTCTATAGAATGACGTCATTAAAGCTATAACTAAAGTCTAAAAAATGACGTCATTAAAGCTATAACTAAAGTCTATAGAATGACGTCATTAAAGCTATAACTAAAGTCTATAGAATGACGTCATTAAAGCTATAATTAAATGTTCAACTTACGACTTACTAGTAAAAATGAACTACACGTTAACTTTTTTAAAAAAAATAGATGCTTATAAAAAAATTAATTTGAACCAAACCTTGAAAATCTATCATGCCAATGTAATTACGCCACTGAATATTTTGAGGGGAGGGAGATGCGCCAACAAGGGAAAGACTGTAAAAGTAAACCATCAGCACGAAGAAAATTTAATTTAAAAAATAACAATAAAATGACTACTAGTGAATATATGACAGAAATTCTGCTCTACAATAGGCTTCGTCAGCCAAATGTGACACATTGTAACACTCCACTGAGGCAGTACAATAATTGTTTTCTTTTCTTATCTTACTTCGTTTCAATTATTATAGGCTTTTAACCTTAGCAATATTTATATAAGAAATAGAACCGAAGTCATAAACAGTGAAGACATTACCACGTCGGCTTGTGGTGGATTGTCGTCCTTGATACTCTGGAAGCCAAAATGATAAAAAAAAACAAAAAGCAAAGAAATACAATTCGGTTAGAGAATTTACTTGTGCTATAAATTATTTAAAACTGTAAACGAAAAAAATAATAACAATGAGGAGCGGGTCTCACTCCCTTGTGGCCTGGATCATACTTACGTGTAATTGGATAAACCAAGGTGTTAAGTCTTTTCACGTGACAGATGGCGTGAAGGTTCACATCCGGAACGCCTTCACGTCATTTCCGCCCACTAAGGGGCTACCTGAGGGTACTACACAATTTCCAAGTCAACTAGACTGAGTCTAAGCACCAGCTAAACATATTCAACGTGCAGATCCTTAGTTCAGACATTAAACTCTGCGTCAATTAAGAACATAATATAAAAATGTCAACTTGTTATTTAAGTTTTTTAAAAGAATATTAAAGTTTTAAAAAATAAAATCCGACTTAACTGGAGTTTGTTTAATGTTTTAAAATCTTCTTTCGTTCCTCCTTGTTCTCACTTTTGACTGACAGAAGCCAATGCATCCCAAGCATACGATTGGTCAATGCTTGACCAATCGTGGATAGAAGAAACACGCAGTTTGTAAGGTGTAAAATTTGACTCACCCACATGTTACTCACCATTTCCTTGTGGTTGGGATAGTAGGCTTGGTCTATCAGAGGGAACGCCTCCTTGCCGAGACGTTTCTGAATGTCTATGAGCTGGGCAAACTGAAAGTAGAGATGTGGGTGAGGTCATTGGTGGTGTTTGATGTAAGTAGAGACATCAAGTTTACAGGTGAGGTCATTGGTGGTGTTTGTT
>MUZC01004605.1:23843-34795 GCA_002072015.1 Radix auricularia | reverse complement strand
AACCACAACTACAACAAGGAGACTCAACACCACAACTACAACAAGGAGACTCAACACCACAACTGTAACAAGGAGACTCACCACCAACACCACAACTGCAACAAGGAGACTCAACACCACAACTACAACAAGGAGACTCACCACCAACACCACAACTACAACAAGGAGACTCAACACCACAACTGCAACAAGGAGACTCACCACCACCACCACAACTACAACAAAAAGACTCACCACCACAAGTACAACAACAAAAAGACTCACCACCACCGCAAATACAACAAGGAGACTCACCACCCAGGGTTTGTCCAGGAAGTTGTATTCGGCAGTCAGTGAGTTGACACTAGGGATTGACCCGTATTTAAATCCTAGCAGCAGGTTCCGCCAGTCCTCCTGTGCATCTCTGGCGTGCTGGCGTATTAAGAGAAAATCTGGCTTAAAAGACCTGGACACGGGACAGGAAATACCAGAATCATTGACAGGTAGAGGAATGAATTATCTTCAACAGTTATTTATGATAGAAACAGAGGTGGAAACACGCGACTTATTAAAGAACCAAAAACAAAAGTTGAACTCACGTTCTTAATATGCAACATCTATAAACCTCTAACCAGTGGCGTCACTAGGAGGTGCGGTGGGGGCGGGCCGCCCGGGTGACACCATCGCAAGGGGTTGACATCAAAACGTAAAATCATTACGCTCCGTTATTAGGCACTGGAAGACTCGGAGGATTTCTATGGGGTAAGTGGTGAGGGGTAACACCATGAGCTAACCCCACGGGTGACACCAACCCTAGCGACGCCTCTGCTTTTCACCTGTCTACATCGTTTCTTACCTGGCTACCTTACTATTTCATCTGACTAGATTGTTTCTCACCTGACTACCTTACTATTTCACCTGACTAGATTGTTTCTCACCTGACTACCTTACTATTTCACTTGACTAGATTGTTTCTCACCTGACTACCTTACTATTTCACTTGACTAGATTGTTTCTCACCTGACTACCTTACTATTTCACCTGACTAGATTGTTTCTCACCTGACTACCTTGTTCCCGTTCCGTGTCACCTGAATGTCCACCATCGTCCCACTGTCCGAGTAAGCTGCCAGATTGAGTTCAGAGAATTGCGCTTGTTCCACCCGCACGTCCCAGTCACCGAACAGTTTCTTACCCCTAAAATATTTGGACCTGGTGGAGGGGAAAACAAGAGTTACAGACCTTGATGATTTAACAGGGGAAAACAAGAGTTACAGACCTTGATGATTTAACAGGGGAAAACAAGAGTTACAGACCTTGATGATTTAACAGGGAAAACAAGAGTTACAGACCTTGATGATTTAACAGGGAAAATAAGAGTTACAGACCTTGATGATTTAACAGGGAAAATAAGAGTTACAGACCTTGATGATTTAAAAGGGGAAAACAAGAGTTACAGATCTTGATGATTTAACAGGGGAAAACAAGAGTTACAGACCTTGATGATTTAACAGGGGAAAACAAGAGTTACAGATCTTGATGATTTAACAGGGGAAAACAAGAGTTACAGACCTTGATGATTTAACAGGGAAAACAAGAGTTACAGACCTTGATGATTTAGCAGGGAAAACAAGAGTTACAGACCTTGATGATTTAGCAAGGGAAAACAATAGTTACTTATCTTGATTATTTAACAGGGAAAACAAGAGTTACATATCTTGATGATTTAACAGGGGACAACAAGAGTTACTTATCTTGATGATTTAACAGGGAAAACAATAGTTACAGATCTTGATGATTTAACAGGGAAAACAAGAGATACATATCTTGATGATTTAACAGGGAAAACAATAGTTACAGACCTTGATGATTTAGCACGGAAAACAATAGTTACAGACCTTGATGATTTGACACAATCTTTCGAAGTAGTTCACTTATATTATAGACTGAACCATGAAGATCTCGGTTAGTAGATGTGCCACAGTAATGTAATATGATATCACACCAATGGTGCACAGGCAAATACTTAACAAGTCAAATAATGGAGGTTTTAGAGCTCACATAAAAGACAGGACAGAATATGCAATGAAAAGTGCTCCATCATCGTTGCGTGCAGACACAAGGGATAGATAACTCTGGGTGAAACAGCACAATTGGTAAGTTTAAACATTTGGGAAGGAGATTAGTTGTAAGACGATGAGAACCCAGGAGACGGCATCAAGTGTGGAACGATCCATAAAAGACATTATCTATCTTCGTTAAATTCGCCATTTACATTTTTGGGAGTTTTTTTTAAAAATATACATTATGTGTTTGTTGAAAAGTGTTTAGGTGAAACGTTTAATAAACATTAACAATTTAAAACGTTAGCAAAATAAGGCTTAGCAATTAAAACATGAGCAATATAAATATTATTAATTAAAACTAGGGCTGCGGAAATTATCGATTAATTTTTCAATTAATCGGTAAATTTTTTATCGATTAAAATTATTTTAATCGATAAAATAGCGATTAAATAGAAGAGGTTGTTTTAAATAATTTTCCAATTTATCAATAAATGATTAGTAATTAATAATTAATAATAGTTTGCTTTTTTACGTAGAAACTTCTCCATTTTTTTTTAAAAAAAGATGTTCTAAGTTTAAACTTTACAATAAGCTTTTATATTTAAATTTTTAAAAATGTTAATTGCCTGTTTTTGTTACTTCCCTTGAAATTTTCAGTTTAATGACGTAATACATCTTAGTTTAGCTTATCACAATTATCGATTAATTATTCGGTAATTTTTCAAAAGTTAACGATTCAATTTAAATTAATCGGTAACAGCCCTAATTTAAACGTTAGCAATATAGTCGGACCTCTCTGATTCGAACTCAAAGGGACCCGGGGAAAAATCGACTTACGGGGTTTTCGAGTAAGGGAAAATGGCATGATAGACGCATATTAATCAAGGACAATGTTAATATGGAGAGAGGGGGGCAGTCATACCAGCGAGAACTCTTGACAGGAAGCATAGGCGATGTCTGAGGCTTCATATGAAAGAAAGTCGACTGGGCTTTCAAATACCGACACCACTAAGTAACTCCCACTCCCCCACTTAACTTCCTCCACGGTTGGATTGGAGGGGGGAGTAAGATTTTTCCTCTGAATCAAACGCCTTAGAAATTCAACTGAGGGAGGTTGGAAGCCAAAAATCTTCGAGTTAAGGAGATCTAAATTACATTAGTCTTATGGAATTCGGCCGGGACTTAATACAGGGAGGTCTTAGACTTAGGGGTCTCCAAATTAGCGAGGTCCGATAGTAAGAGGATTAGCAATTAAAACGCTATCAATATAAGGATTAGCAATTAAAACATAGCAATATAAGGATAAGCAATTAAAACGCTATCAATATAAGGATTAGCAATTAAAACATAGGAATACAAAGATTAGTATTATTTTTAAAAAATTGACAATTAAAACGTTGACAATTTCAAAATAAGCAACGAAACATCTTTTAGTTGCTCATTTGTATGTACTAATGTTTTACTTTTCAATTTTTATGTTGCTTATGTTCAGATATTTGATGTTTTTATTTTACATATTTAAATAATAAAGTTTCAATTATTGTTTGCTTCTGCAGGTTTAAAAATATATATTTGGAATTATGAATCGATTCTCAATTCGTATGTATTTATTATTAATAATTAAATGTGCATCTATTCTAATGTATTTATCGATTTTTAGGCCTTATATTCATCGATTCTTTTATTTTGTCTATTTCTTAAATATTTATAAATTCATATTTATGTATTTTTAAAAAAAAATTGTCTTCCGTAAAGATTTATGGTGAGCTGGCAACTGGTATGAGGAAAAGTTGTCACCCCTGCCTGAGCTGCAAGGACATCTGCAAGAAAGACAAGTTACTGGCGCAGATAGACCATAAGACATGTCACTGGCGCAGATAGTTCCATAAGACACGTCACTGGCACAGATAGACCATAAGACATGTCACTGGCACAGATAGACCATAAGACATGTCACTGGCACAGATAGACCATAAGACATGTCACTGGTGCAGATAGACCATAAGACATGTCACTGGCACAGATATACCATAAGACATGTAACTGGCACAGATAGACCATAAGACATGTCACTGGCGCAGATAGACCATAAGACATGTCACTGGCACAGATAGACCATAAGACATGTCACTGGCGCAGATAGACCATAAGACATGTCACTGGCACAGATAGACCATAAGATATGTCACTGGCACAGATAGACCATAAGACATGTCACTGGCACAGATAGACCATAAGATATGTCACTGGCGCAGATAGACCATAAGACTTGTCACTGGCACAGATAGACCATAAGACATGTCACTGGCGCAGATAGACCATAAGACATGTCACTGGCACAGATAGACCATAAGACATGTCACTGACGCAGATAGACCATAAGACGTGTCACTGGCGCAGATAGACCATAAGACACGTCACTGGCACAGATAGACCATAAGACATGTCACTGGCACAGATAGACCATAAGACATGTCACTTGTGCAGATAGACCATAAGACGTGTCACTGGCACAGATAGACCATAAGACATGTCACAGATAGACCATAAGACATGTCACAGGCACAGATAGACCATAAGACATGTCACTGGCGCAGATAGACCATAAGACATGTCACTGGCGCAGATAGACCATAAGACATGTCACTGGCGCAGATAGACCATAGCACAGATAGACCATAGCACAGATAGACCATAAGACGTGGGAGACCATAGCCGAGGAGCACACCCTTTGGCGGGAAAAAGTCCGTGAGGGCATTCAAATCACCATCCATTTTTAATTTATGTATTAATCAATTAAACTATCATCTATTCTCTTAGAAATAGATTAGTAAAGAATTTTGCTTTATGAAGGTAAATATATTAATACTGAAAACGTTCGATCTAAGAGAGAATATAAAAAGATTGAAAAAAATATAATTGAAAGCATAAAGTGTGCTGTATGCGGGACGTAATGCCACGGCATATTGATTTATTTCAAGCCAAAAGATATTGCAAGGATTCGACTTCCGCGCATGCGTGTTGCTGTACTGATTTGTAAATGAGAAACAGCCAATACAATTTCAGGGGCTTACCAAAAGTAAAGCTTTTTTGTGTGGCGGGGTGAGGTTGGGAGGGGGGATTGTTTCAAGTTGAAGGTCATCTCATTGTTGTCACAGAGTTCATGTTATTTGTTCTCATCATAAAATCATTTGGGGTGACACGCAACTTTACTAAAGTTTTCACCGGATCCTTCGCGCTGTATTGCAGCTGTTCAGGCTGTCGATGACCGCAGTCTTCTAAACTCAGGGATGGCTTCAAACAGAAGCATCTCTCTTACTATCGTTCATTTTCATATTAACTCTGATGCCAGTCTTCGGAGGAAAAAAAAACAACATATCATCGATAAAAACTGGCACTTCTGACATCTCCTTCTCCAACACGGTCGGAGACGAAGGTTTCTTGAAAGTAAACTGACCTATGACCTACCATATTCGTTCTGTGGTCAAAGCTTTTAAAACAATATATATCTTGTCTTGTCTAAACAGACGCTGCTTCTATTCAGAAGATTATTGCGTCCAGCAGACCATGTCTGGTCTGTTTGTTGGCAAGTGATGCAGCGTTCACAGGCCATGGCTATGAGGGTTCCCACGCAACACCAGCCGCCTTTATTTCGGAGCTGGGTGGACTCAGGGACGTTCTAGGCCATATGAATTTGAACCCGGGACCATCGGTACTTCAGCCGAGTGCGCATGCCGCTCGACCACCTTGTCTTCATGCCCTGGGCCATTTGCGTCATCAACTGAATAACAGCAAATGCCGTAGCCGTTTCCTTGACACAATTGAGAATGAGTAACAGCAACAGTGGTCTGTGGGAATAGCCTCAAAACCAACTGCTGATACTCCAGCTATTACAAAACGCTGCAGCGCGGATTGTATTTGAGGATGAGAAAACCAGACTACAATAAACCGACACGTAAGGATCTACAGTGCCTACCCGTGGCTGAACAAAATCGACCAAAAGATTATGTCACTTATCATGTAGTTCAGGGATCTCCAAACTGTTTTGCTGGAGGGCCGAATTCACTGTCAAACAGCAATTTTGGGGCCGTTTAGTAACACCCTACTACTAAGTTTTGTGGTAAACTGAAGGTAACAATAATATCTTTTTGGAAGATTAAAGGGTCTCCAAGGACCGGATTGAGGGCTTCGCGGGCCGCATCTGGTCCACGGGCCTTAGTTTGGAGACCCCTGATGTAGTTGTATGAACTATGAACGGATTAGCGTAACAGTATTGAAAGGGATTAACAACAAAACATGTAACTCTAAAGGGACAGCGAGTTCTCAGAGTTGATGTACACAAACGGAAGTCTTTTTGAGTGCGCTCTTTTGAATCGGCGGCACAATTATTGTGGAAATAGTCTTCCGAAAATTCTTTAAAAGTGTGAAAACTTTGAAGATGTTTTTATTTTTTTTAATTTGAGAGAGTTTTTAACATCAGAGCGCAACGAGCATATTGGTGTTATACGGGCTATTTCTGGCTATCTAAGACTTATGCAGGCTATTGCTGGTTATTACTGGTTATATTTTGCTATTACAGACTACCGGCGGTTATTACAGGTTACTGCTTGCTATTAAAGGCTATATTTAGTTATTAAAGAGAAATACAGGCTATTTCTGGCATTTTACAAGCTATTTTAATTGACTAAAGATTAAGTTGTAAGTTAAGCCAATAGAGTTATGTTCAGCCCAATCGATTGAGATCACTGGGTCATTCTGAGATCAATAGCTCCGTAAACCATCACGGTCAGCATGAAAAGACCCAAGTAGGAGATGGACATTGAACTGGTCACGGCCGTGTCCTCCCGCATCTCCACCCCTACCCAAACGGGTAGCACCCCATTCCAGTCTAGCTGTGTATTCTCCCCCTGTAATATCTCAGCTCCCCACCCACACACTCCCCTCACTCTTGGCATCGATCTTGACAAAATTACCCAGGCCAGATTTTGACGATTTAGCCTCTCCTCACTGCATCCCCCCTCCTCCAGCCGCGCCTCAACCNCCGAAAGGGGTAATTCAGGAGGCGGGAAATGACGGGGGTTCGAGGAAAGGTGGGGGGGGGGGGAGGAGGCGGCCACTAATAATAAACTGTAACTGTGGTAGGTTTCAAGTTAATATCAAATAGAATCTCTACTCAGTTCACGTCGATTCTTTATCAAATAGATTTTCTGCTCATTTCACATCGATTCAATATCAAATAGATTCACTGCTCGCTTCACATCGGTTCTATATCAAATAGGTTTCTGCCCAGTTCTTATCGATTGTTTATTAAATAGAATCTCTGCTCAGTTCAAATCGATTGAATATGAAATAGAAAATAATGATTTAGGCCCCGCCTAAAAAAATGAAAACTTTCATGACGTCATCCATTGAGATCTAAAAGTTTACAGATCAAGTTATAAAATTAAAAAAAAAAAAGATTTGTTTATTAGCAACTTGAATTTTTAAAATGACTCTACAAGTAAATCCTGAAGTATATTCCTTTAGTCAGGTCTCTGCCATACCACAAGTCAAAACGAAATTTCAATGACGTCATCTCCCAGAATTCACGATATCTCAATGACGTCATCTCAGAGCAGCAGCGCTACAAGTAAATCCCTGTCGTCCTGCTCGAGAACGAGGCTGTCCACCGATGCCTGTCCAGTACTCCATTATTTATGACTGTCCACTGTGCCTGACCCTGGCAGGCTGATGTCATCTTGACCGCATCCTATGTTGTAGAAGGAATCCAACGTTTCCGATTTTTTGTTTGGCTTGTGTGAACCAGGGTCAGCAAAGGGTTAAACAAGATTATGGGGGGGGGGGTGGGCGACCGGGTAATTTGAACAACAACCAGGATTGATAATCTCTTTAGGAAAGCTGATAATGAGTGACTGGAACTAGTTGTATCGACTGTAACATTTAGGTATCGACTTTATTCATATAGACGCACATCCCGAGAGTATCGAATTATTATTAGCTTTTTACTTTTTCGTGTCGATCCGCAGTATGTTGGCCTAAACGGATACTTTAACTCGGTGTTGACTGTAGAGCATCGATTCTAGAATTTGCTTTTCGGTATCGTTCGACCCTTTGTTTGCTGAGGTATCGATACCGTCAATAATCAGTGTATTTTCCCACGACGTAACTGCACTTGCTATTTTAACAAACAAACAAACACAAAAACGGACCCCCAGCCACCTGAGACGATATGTTTAAACATTGAATGTATTCCCACCACTCTAAAATACAGTGAGTTATTCCCACCTACCCATCAGTCTACACCAACATCTACCCACCAGTCTACACCAACATCTACCCATCAGTCTACACCAACATCTACCCACCAGTCTACACCAACATCTACCGACCAGTCCACACCAACATCTACCCACCAGTCTATACCAACATCTACCCACCAGTCTACACCAACATCTACCCGCCAGTCCACACCAACATCTACCCACCAGTCTACACCAACATCTACCCGCCAGTCCACACCAACATCTACCCACCAGTCTACACCAACACCTACCCACCAGTCTACACCAACACCTACCCACCAGTCTACACCAACATCTACTCACCAGTCTACACCAACATCTACCCACCAGTCTACACCAACATCTACTCACCAGTCTGTGTGCTCGTCATCTATCACCAACAGAGTCTTGAACTTGTCTTTGTTGGCCGCCGGTTTCGCTGTCGACGAAAAAATCCGCTGCCCAATGTTGGTGCTGGACGAGCTCTTGGAAGGCGAGTTGGGGGCGCTGGGGCTTGGGCCCTTTTTGAAGTTCAGGGGCCCCACGTTCGGGGGCTCCTCCTTCTCGTTCGCCTCGCCCTGGAGATCTCCGGACGAGAATCGGCGTCGCAGGAAGTTCATCCCGGACCCGAAGGAATCTTTAAAGTTTGAGAACGAAATTTTGGCGATTGGTAGGGACGCTGCGCACTTGGCGGAAATGGAAAGGATCAAGTATTGCAGGTAGGAGATGGGATCTGAGGGGTCAGGTGCACTAATGGTGGCGGTTGGGGGTGGACAACTCTACAGGAAAAAATATAACAATATTATTAACGGAAGTGTTCGAGCTTGCGTCTTTCGTGAAAAAAAAATCTAAGAGACACAACTTCACGTTGTTGATGTGAGTCTGTTGGGGGAAGAGGGTTTGAAATCAGAGCATGAAATTTGATGGTATCTAGGAATAAGGAATAGTCATTGTGTAAAAGGATCGCATGCCTTTATTTCAGTTGAAATAGTTTTCCTTATATCTATCACAGATGGCGTAAAGAATGGACATGGCTAACAATCACTCACATCCTTGACCTTGAACTGTTCATCCTAAAACTGATCTCGAATTGGAATACTTTCCTTCCTTTTTTAAAAATTCTACCCTCACAAAATCCGATTCCAAGTTAGAAATCTGCTCGAAATTTCAATCCATCAAAGGTTAGTGAAGTTGTACACATAAGGATGGACACATCTTGGCAGCGCTTTTAGAACACGAATCTCCGTTGTCTACTCTCTGGGGTTCATTCATTCCTATGCGCTCACAAACAGCCGTTATGACGTCCTGGTACGACAGTGTATTGACGTCCAGATAGAGCAGCCGTTATGACGTCCTGGTACGACAGTGTATTGACGTCCAGATGGAAACAGCTCTTATGGTCTCCTGGCCCGCACCAGTTGCTGCTAATCCTTTAATGAAAATGTCCCGCAAGCTCACAGCGCTGTGTTGATGGCGTGTTTAGTGGCTGACTCTCTGAATATTTCATTCCTTGGCCTCACGGATCTGCAGTGAGCGGAAGTGGGACAATGCCGGGAAATGAATGGCCGATCTTTTGGGAAGGCGAGATGACTAAATTAGTCATTGACCCCAATATTCCACGTCAAGACGAGAGCGTGTCTAAGAATTATCGATGTGGGACATCAGATCGATGTGGGGCCGGGCGGACGGGGCGTGCGGCGCCACCTCGGGTAAAGAGGGGCGTCTAGAGCCAGGTTAAGCTCCGTGGAGTTAAGATTTTAGGATCTGGCAGGGGGGGGGTGTTGACCATCGAGCGTCTATGATGCGGTTCCCACGGAAGAAAAAAAAAAGGGAACCGTTTGGATTGTGGATGTTACAAACAGCGCTCGGGTGTTGAAGTCTTGTAACTACAGACAGTCTGAAATGTACACAAAATTTTACACTTAGTAACAATGCAACTTACTGAGGTACAAGTAAATGAAAAACGAGACAACTAAGGCAGGAAGAAATAATCTCGTTTAATAGAAAATGTATTACAATTACTTTGACCCATTTTATCATTGTGTAGAGCGTTGTGTACACGTGTGAGCAGTTTACATTGTGTCTAACATCGAGGCAATGGTTGATCAGTTAAATCTTAGAGTAACTCGGCTAATTGAAACTCTGGAATGCGGAGTCACTCAGTAAGACGTAGATTGTCAACGAATGATGTCACTGTTGTTGTTTTTTTTTAACAGTAAATTTTGATACTTCTTACCTCTTTTTCTATCGTGTATTTCTGTTAACTTGTGCTTATATTTCTTCTTTTTTTTCCTTTTTGTGTTTTTTAAATAATTAATTAATTTTTTTTTTCAGAGTACAGTATGTAACATACGTAGTGAATTTAAATGAAATATTCGTGCGTCTCTACTTGCACGGACGGAGCCATTAGCCGAAACGTTTACTTTTGTGTTAGTCCATAAATAAAAAATCTAATTATTGTTTTAATCACAAAACTCGTTTGTTTATCTTGTAGTTTATTTGACAACTTTGTGGCGGCTCTATTCTATGTGGGTTTTAATTGAAGTTTCTGACTGTTTGAATTTTCTGTGTGCGTGAGTGTCTGACTGAATTATCTCTATGTGTTTGAGTGTCTGACTGAATTATCT
>MUZC01004605.1:1966-20271 GCA_002072015.1 Radix auricularia | reverse complement strand
TATATATATATATATATAAGAGACAGAACTTAAAGTATTGATAATATAATAATATTCAAAATAATATGCACTGCGTGACAAGCAAACATTTACAGACTGAACGTGACTGAACTCTCTTGGTGTAAAAAGGGGACGGGTGGAGGTGCGGTGACCCATGGCTGGAGTGAACTCCAGCAAACACGTGAATGTCAACAACAGACGGCTACCACACATTTATATAGAGATAAACTAAAAGTGATTAATTTAATTCCGGTACATCCGATCGATCTGAAATTTTGCTACAATGCAATGTTAGGTGACACGAGTATATGTGCAAAATTTCAGCTCGATAGAATCATGGGAAGTTGCTAATTTTTTACTTTTGTTTTTTTCCGCCCGACGGAGGGACCTAAACAGAGACGGCGGTGAAGTTAATTTAAGGGATTTAATAAAAGTGTATTCTAATATGTAGCTGAACTAAAACAATGAGTCGCGATGAACAGTCAATTGGAATACAAGGAATCCAAATTAAAGATGAAAAGTACTTTAAAATATTTTTGTTAAAAATGAGAAAGAGGCATTGTCATGGAATCCCAAGGTCAATGACGTAGTTTTTAAAATTTTTTTTTTTTTAAATCTATCAAAACCTTAGGCTTTATAAAGAGAACCTTTTACAGACTTCCTAAGAATACGAAACTAACATGCTTCCTTATACTTTGGCGAGACACGTACTAAAATATGCATCAGACGTGTGCGATCCATCCACCAAAGAAGACATTGATCAACTAGAACAAATTTTAAAAAACCGCTGCCAGATTTATTACTGACCTTTAGTTAAATCAGTAAATCTAGAAACACTAGAGTGTGACTGGAGTATAGAAGAGCAAAGAGGAAAGTTGTAATCATATATAAGGCCATTAATTCTTACTAAGAGATAACAACACAAAGTTTATATAATACAATCCTCAGACCTAGGGGATAAAACACATTTTTTATCCCTTAGGGGCCGTCCATAGATGAAGTCACGCGATTTTTGACGATTTTTAACCCCTCCCCCCTCCTCACACGTCGTCACAAAAAGTTGGACACCCCTCCAATATGACGTCACAAAGCTGTGTGCCCCCCCCCCCCCATAAACCGTTTTAAAAATCATTTATGTTAACTCGTGGCGTCTGCTTGTTTTCTTGTTTGCCAAAAATACTTCGGATCGATTTTCAACCCACTTCCCCGTTTGCTAGCAAGCTGAAATTTTGAAGGCAGACTCGTGCTGACGATAAAAATGATCTATCAAAATTTCAGATTGATCGAATGTATTGTAATTAAATTAATGAATTTTTAGATGATCTCTATGTATCTCTATGTAGCATTTTAATTTTTGTGCTCGAGTTTCGCAGTGCGTATTATATTGAACAGCCTTTTCAATACTTTCCTGTCGCGCGGTGCAATGCGTATTATATTGACGATACTTTTTCAAATATATTCCCGATCTTTAAATGTTTATACTAATCTGTCGCACAGTGCGCATTATATTAAACATGTTTATATAACCTTTTTCCCCGTGATCAAATTAAGCTGAAATTTAGCAGGCAGACTGAAGTTGTATCTATACTAATAAAAGGGAAAGCCCTCACTGACTGACTGACTGACTGATTCATCACTAATTCTCAAACTTCCCATGTAGGTAGAAGCATGAAACTTTGGGAAGTTGTTGGGTACTCTCTCACTACGACAATTGGCGAAAAAGAATTTTAAAAATCTCACTCTTGTGGGGCCGGGGGCCCAAAAACTTTTTTCTACATCACTAATTCTCCAACATTCCGTGTAGGTAAAAGCATGAAACTTTGGGAAGTTGTTGGGTATCCACTTACAACAAAAATTGGCGAAAAAGAATTTTGAAATTCACACTCATGTGGGGCCGGGGGCCCAAAAACGTTTTTAAAACTTACATCACTAATTCTTCAACTTCCCGTGTAGCTAGAAGCATTAAACTTTGGGATGTTGTTGGGTACCCTCTTACAACAAAAATTGGCGAAAAAGAATGTTTAATTCACACTCATGGGGGCCGGGGCCCCAAAAATGTTTTTTTTCCTTATATAAGATATATACTGATTGAAAATAATTAATTCTATTTCCCGTGTAGGTAGAAGCGTGAAACTTTAGAAATTTTTGAGTATATGCTTCCGACGATAATTGGCAAAAGAGAATATTAAATTTCCCACTCATGGGGGCTGGGGCCCCGAAAACCATTTTTTCATTATATGAGCTATATATAAATTGAAAATCACCAATTCTCCTATTTCCCGAGTAGGTAGACTCAACAAAGGTTGGAGAGTTGATAAATACACTTTTGCGATGCTAGCAGCTGAAATATTTTTTTAAAATATCTCTTACTGGGGGGCTGGGGGCCCAAATTTAAAAACTGAAAATCACTCATTCTCCCAATCCCCATGTAGGTAGAAAGCATGAAACTTTAGGAAGTTGTTGTGTACAGTCTCCCGATGATAATTGGCGAAAGAGAACGTTAAATTCCCACTCTTAGAGATACTGGGGCCCAAAAATAATGGGGCCCAAAAAAAGTTTTTTTTTCTCCTTATATGAGCTATTTAAAAATTACAAATCATTAATTCTTCTATGTCTTGTATAGTTAGAAGCATGAAACTTTGTAAATTTTTTGTGTTCATGCTTTCAATGATAATTTGCAAAAGAGAATATTAAATTTCCTACTAATGGGGGCCGGGCCCCCAAAACGTTTTTTTCTTATATGAGCTATATAAAAATTGAAAATCACTAATTCTCCTATTTCCCATATAGGTAGAAGATTGAAACGTTGGAAATTTTTCGAGTACAAGCTCCCGACGAAAGTATGCAAAAAAATGTTAGATTTCCCACTAATTGGTAACCAGGGGCCCAAATATATATTTTCTTATATTAAAAACCGACTTATCACTAATTCTTCAAGTTTCCGTGTAGGTAGGAGGATTAAACTTTGGGTAATTGTTAAGTACCCTCTCACGACGAATTTTGGTGTTAAAGAATTTTGAAATACACACTTATGGGGGCTGTGGCAAAAAAAAAAACCGTTTGTTTTCTAATATGATATTTATAAAAACTGAAAATCCCTAATTCTACTATTTCTCGCGTAGGTAGACTCATGAAACCTTGGGGAATGGATAATTACACTTTCACGATCGTAGCAGGTGAAGAAATATTTAAAATATCTCTTAATGGGGCGACAGGGGGCGGGGCCAAAGTAGTGTTTTTTTTCCTAAATGAAACTATATAAAAATTGAACTTCAATATTTCTCCCTTTCCCCATGTAGGTAAAAGCATGAAACTTTCGGAAGATGTTGAGTGCAATCTCCCGATGAAAGTTGGCGAAAGGGAATGGTAAATTTCCACTCATAGTTTTTCTTATATTAAAAACCGACTCATCACAAATTCCACAATTCATCGTGCAGGTAAAAACATAAAACTTTTGGGAGTTGTTGGGTATCCTCTCACGACGAAAATTGGCGTAAAATAATTTTAAAATGCACACTCATGAGGGCCGGGGCCCCCAAAATGTGTTTTTTCCTTATATGTGCTATATAAAAAGTGAAAATCACTAATTCTCTTATTTCCCGAATAGGCAAACGCATGAAAATTTGGGGTTTGTTAAATACACTTTCACGATGGTAGCAGGTGAATAATTATTTAAAATATCCCTTACTGGGGGCTGGGGGTCCAAATGTAGTGTTTTTTTCCTACTATTAACTATATAAAAAGTAAAAATCACTAATTCTCCCATTCCCATGTAGGTAGAAGCATAAAACTTTTGGAAGTTGTTGAGTACCCTCTCACGACGAAAAGTGGGGTAATATAATTTTAAAATTCACACTCATTGGGGCTGGGGCCTCAAAAACGTGTTTTTTCACAATATGTGCAATTTACAAATTGAAAAGCAGTATTTTTCCTATTTCCAAAATATGTAAACGCATGAAACTTTAGGGGTTTGTTAAATACACTTCCGTGATGGCAGCAGGTGAAATAATATTTAAAATATACCTTGCTGGGCGCCGGGGCCCAAATATAGTTTTTTTATGCACTCACTCACTCATAACTAATTCTCCAACTTCCCGCAGCAACGCGCGGGGAAATCGCTAGTTTTACTGTAAATCCTTAACTAAATTTTTTGGATTGTCTTGCGATTTGTAATATAATGAACATAATTTAAGATACGCCTCGTAATAAAGGATTTATAGTTGTTGTTTTTTTTCAATATTTGAAAATTAGCATGTTTCAAATCACGTTTTTGTCATCTTTATATGTATTAAGAGTAAGGTTGCACTTTAAATATCGTAACATGCGAGAAGCCCGTGTAAAAAGTCATTTAATAAATTTTAAGCTATCAAATGGGGTTGTAGAGAGCGCTGGGCAGAGGTAGTACCTTTTGACGCTGTGACAGCTGCACCCTCGGGTGGTCAAGCTCACTGGTCCTCGTCCATCTCTCGAAACTCTCACGTGTGGCTCCCAGCGCCACACCCCGGGCAACGGTCTCAGCTGACCGGCTAAACCACGTAAGGGGGTGGTGCTGACACGGCACCACTGGGCGTACGACTTCCTAGTTGGAGCACCGGCCAGGGCGGACGAGTTCACATGCGAACTCAACGGCTACGTGTCCATGACCAAGGCGGGCCACCGATACGGAGGAAACCGGCTGTGGTTAAGCTTGGGGAGGGATGGGCGCCGCCAAGCAATTCTTGCCCTAGACACACCATATGACTAATATACTAACTCAACACATACCGGCTCGGTCGTCGCCCGGGTTAACAAGGGCCGCGTCTACCACTGCACACCAGGGTGGGGACGTAAAATCTACTACTGGTGCACCACAACCAACACCCCCATACAACCTTAAAAGAAGAGGAGACATAATTATTGGCACATGGAATGTAAGAACCTTACATGCGACAGGAAAAGTGAAAGAACTGACCCACGAACTAGAACGATACCAATGGAATGTCATCGGACTGTGTGAGACCCGATGGAAAAGCTTTGGAGAACTCTCAACAGAAGATGGACACAAAATCTATTTCAGCGGCAGGGAGGACAGACATGAACATGGAGTTGGATTCCTCATCCATAAAAATACAACAAACTCAGTCATAGGTTGTCGTCCTGTCTCCAGCCGCATCATCACCATTCGCCTGAAAGCAACACCCTTCAATATCACAATTATACAGACATATGCTCCTACATCCAGCCATGATGATAGTGAAATTGAGGCCTTCTATGACCAAGTACAGGACATCGTGGATCAAACACCAAATAAAGATATTATCGTCGTCCAAGGTGACTGGAATGCGAAGATTGGAGTAGATGTATGTACCAACTGGGCAGATACTTGCGGACACTCTTGCAATGACCTGACCAACGATAGAGGGCTTCGACTCCTCGAATTTGCACGATACAACAACCTCCTTCTAGCTAACACAATTGGTCACCATAAAAAATCCAGAATATGGACTTGGCACAGCCCAGGCGGGGAACATAGTAACCAAATAGACTACATACTGGTCAGAAGACGATTTAAATCATGCATTAAAGCAGCTAATACTAGAAGCTTCCCTGGAGCGGATATCGGCAGCGACCATAATCTGGTGCTGATGACTTTCCATCTACACCTGAAAAGGATAGCAAAACAAAGCAATGCACGATTACGCTTCATCCTTGAAAAACTGAAAGATCCAGAAATCGCAGAGGCGTTCAGGGCAAAAATTGGAGAGAAATTTGCTCCACTGACCACACTATGTGAGTCGGAAACGGATATGGACATAGATCTAATCACTGATACCTTCAATACCACAATAATTGAGACAGCAAAAGATATACTTGGCAAGAAACATGCATTAAAAAAAACCATGGGTCTCCACTTATATCCTAGAGCTATGCGATGAGAGAAGAAAACTTAAGAACGTAAAGAATACTGCAGAAGGAGCAACCAAATACAGAGCAATCAATAAAAAGATCAGGAAAGAAATGAATAAAGCAAAAACAAACTGGATAGAACAACAATGCTCAGATATCGATGAAAATCTACTAAGGAACAACTCAAAAAAGGCTTACAAAATTGTCAAAGATCTGACATCCACCAAGCAAGGTCGCATCTCAACAATACAAGATAAATCTGCGAAATGTATTACAGAAGAACCAGAAATAATAAAAAGATGGACCGAATACTGTTCTGAGCTATACAATGAAGACTCAAAGGGCGATGAATCAGTGCTCAATTGCCCAACGTCAACTAACATAGACATGCATTCCATTCTCCGTGATGAGATGGAGCTGGCTGTGCGAAAGTGGAAAAAGGGGAAATCGGCTGGAGCAGACAACATCCCAGGTGAACTGATTCAGGCAGGAGGTGACCCAGTAATAAACATTCTAACCAACATGTGCAACAAGATTTGGAAAACAGGAGAATGGCCAACACCCTGGACTCAATCGCTGGTTATAACGCTCCCAAAGAAGGGTAATCTACATTTGTGTCAGAACTACCGTACAATTAGCCTGATTAGTCACCCCAGCAAAGTCATGCTCATGGTAATACTAAACAGACTGAAACCACAAGCAGAGCAGATCATTGCAGAAGAACAGGCAGGCTTCAGAGCAGGAAGGAGCACAACAGAGCAGATCCTTAACTTGCAAGTGCTCTGTGAAAAACATCTGCAACACCAGAGAGACCTCTTTCATGTCTTCATAGACTTTAAAAAGGCGTTTGACAGAGTGTGGCATGCAGCACTGTGGGCAACCATGCACAAGTTCAATATTAATGCTAACCTCATTGCTGTGATCAAGAACCTGTACAACAGAGCAACCAGCGCAGTACTCTACAACAGCAAGCTGGGAGATTGGTTCAAGACCACTGTTTGTGTCAGACAAGAGTGTTTACTCTCCCCCATCCTCTTCAACCTCTTCCTAGAAAGAATTATGACTGATGTGCTCGAAAACCATGTCGGAACGGTCAGCATCGGAGGAAGGATTATAACTAACTTAAGCTTCGCCGATGACATAGACGGCCTAGCTGGCAGCGAGGACGAACTAAAAGAATTCCTTGCAAAGCTAGAGAAGACGTCAAAGGCCTATGGCATGGAAATCAATGCAGAGAAGACCAAGGTCATGGCAAATAAGAATTTCACAAGTGAAATACGGATAAACGGGCACAAACTCGAGGAGGTCCCTACCTTTAAATATCTAGGGGCCTATGGCGGATTAAGGGGGGGGCTGAACGGGCTAAAGCCACGGGCCCCCGACGGTTTAGGGGCCCCCAAACTTTTTATATTTTATAATAAAAGTGTACAAAAGTTTGCACGAACCCTTGAAAATATAATAAATTAATTAATACTATCTATACAACTTATCGCGTTCAGACATGATAGTATTGATAAAGTACCTAATAATCGAAAAACTTTAATTGATTCAAAATTGATATAAAATATAGTTTATATTTTTAAAATTTCCCATTTTCGAGAAGTTCCGCTGGCCGTGTGGGTATAGTACATGCTCGTGGGGCTACCGGTGTCGGGTTCCATTCCCAGCAAGGGCATATATTTTTTTTCTTTTCACACTCAATTATAACTACCGCGACACATCAAACAGTTATTTCTTCGTGTTAGTTTTTTTTTCATTATTAAAATTTAGTTTTTTTCTTTGTATACTTCGGATTCCACTGCAGCTAAGTTCCTTCATTTCTCATTTTTTATTTTTATTTTCGTTTTGTTTGTGTCTTGTATGTTCGTTGATAAAGGCTCTTTGCCGAAACGTTCGCTGTTTTGTTACGTCCGGTCAGGCTAACCCATACCTTGTTTACGTCTTTTCCATTGAATTTTTTAAAATTTAGTTACAGTCTTATATTAGCTGTTAACAATCATTTTATTTTAAGAATGCTGGCTGGATAGGGCCCCCGTTTGATTGCAGCCCAGGGCCCCGTGCAGTCTTAATCCGCCCCTGCTAGGGGCTATAATATCCGATGAAGGCTCCAAGCCAGAAATTCTTGCCAGAACGGCTTAAACAACTGCAGCACTAAGCAAACTGAAAAACATCTGGCAAAGCAAGAAGCTCTCCCTGAGATGTGTGTGACATTTGAGATGGCATCAAAGGCCCTGAGTTACTAGAACTCTTATAGGTCCCATTGGGGAATCTCTAGGCAAGCTCCCACCCCTACCCCGAAGGGCGTAGTTGACAAGGGCACCCCCAATACGGTCCCCTCTAAGAGGGGGCCGCCTGGGCAGGGTAAAGTTCGATCTAGTCTCACCGTCCTGCCTCTCAAGGGGGTTTCCTCCCTAAGGAGGATGTGGAATTTTCCTACTTCGACCCGCCGTACCTGCGGTACCTGCGGTGCCACCACAGCGCATTAAACGGGTCTATATACCTAGGACTGTCGCAAGATAGGGGGAATCATCATTGTAACCCTCCCGGGGGGTGCGGGCAACCGCAGAACCAACCACATAGTGTTGGGTAAGGGCACCCCTTGTCGGGAAGGTTTCCTCAGAGCTGACGTCCGACCAAAGTTCTTCACGGCACTTTTTCTAGTGTTTTACTGGCCCTCCTGGCCCTAAACAGTGCTGTTCACTGATTCTAACTAGAAAGGGGACGAAACGGCCGCCTCGGATGACCCGACCCTCAACGGGCACAATGGAGATCAAAGATTCGATTAATGCGCTCTCTGGCGATGTCAGTCTTCCTTTATGGTTGTGAGGCTTGGACGCTCACCGCAGACCTCCAAAAAAGAATTAATGCGCTTGAGATGAGATGTTTTCGAAAGGTATTAAACATCTCCTACACGGCGCACATCACGAACAAAGCGGTCCGCGACAAAATAAGTGCTGTCATTGGCCCTTACGAGGACCTTCTCACCTCAATTAAAAAGAGGAAATTACGATGGTACGGACACGTGACAAGATCTGGAGGTCTCTCAAAGACGATATTGCAAGGCACAGTCCAGGGAAGAAGGAAAAGAGGCAGACCAAGGAAGAGTTGGGAGGACAATATCAAAGAGTGGACCGGCCTTTCATTTAGCGATTCACAGAAGGCAGCTCAGAACCGTGACACTTGGCATGAGATAGTGCGCAGCTCAAAATGGTGCCCCAACGACCCAGCGTCGGGTTAAGGGACAGTTCAGTCAGTTCAGTCAAGCTATCAAATATCTAAGTGGTACTTTTATTTAAAGTTGCGCGTTTTGATGTGACGCCCCATTTATGAAACACGTCCCCCTCGCTACACATCGTCATCGACCCCCTCCCCCACCCCCGTTTTAGGTGAATGACGTCATTTGAGGACGGCCCATTAAGCAAGAACTAAACGCAATCAAATTATCGTTCTTTCGGTCCGGGATTCGAATGTGGAATGGGTTGTCTGATCAAACCAGTAAATCGAACAGACCTCCAACATTTTAAACTTTAATATGTAAAGCGGGAGTTAGGTCCCTTAAACTATCTCATATTGGATATTAACAGGGATCTCCAAAATTTTCTGCCGAAGGGCCACATTAACTATCAAACATCAGTTTGAGGGACCAACTACTAAGTTGTTGTTTTGTTTTTTAAACTACCGATAAAAATAATATCTTTTTTTTTTAGATTAAAAGGTTTTCAGGGGTCGGATAAGAGGGCTTCGCGGGCCGCATCTGGCCCGTGGGTCGTAGTTTGGAGACCCCTGGTATATAACAATACGTGTTGGGCACTTCCAATGGAGAAAGTACCAAGTGTGGTTACCGTGAAATCGCTCAAAAGTTTTTAGAGACCCATGTATGAGATCTAATACTTATAAATGAAACTTAGTCCACCTAAATGAAACGGTACTCAAGCTATCGATTTCACACCCACTCCCACAACCCACATAGACACACACTGACAGAAACACACACGCACAAACACACACACAAATATAGACACACACACAAACACACATACACACAAACATACACAGACACACAACACACACTCACATAAGGAAAAGATAGCAAACCTGGGTTTTTCCGACCCAGTAAGGCGTAAAAAGTCGAGATTTGAAATTTCGACGACGATTTTGTGCAGGATTACAAATACAATACTGCCCCACACACTCCATATGCGAGAACGTAAAATGCATGTATGAAGATAAACTATGAAACAAATAATCTTCAGTCTGGTCCGCGAGGAGCGTCTGTAATAGATGAGATAAGGCAGACCAAACGCTAACGCCATGGTACCGCCAAACTACCCGGTATCGGCAATCTACGCGGTATCGGCGCAACATGGTATCGGCGCAACATGCTATCTGATGATCGATACACGCTCACTCAATACTTGGGGATTTCGGGCCCGTTCTAATCAAGGGGAGAGCGTTGTGCATAGGCTCGTCTTAAGGGGAGAGAAAAACATTCTCTCCACAGAAGCCGAGATTCCGGCGTCAATATTTAGTTTCTCCTTAGCCGAGGGGAAAATATTGGAAGTGACATATTTACCGGGCGACAGCATTGTCACCTCCCTGATTAAATGAGCCACGTCTGCTGTGGAGAGGTGATGGGAGAAAGGGAGTTAAATCCAGAAAGAGAGGGAGGTAATGAGAAGAAATATACACACAAAAAAACGGCATGCTTTCGCGAACTCCAGAGGCCCCCACCTTTTCCGCTGATTCAGGGGCGGCCACTCCAACACCCCTCCGAAACACCAATTTTTCCCAAATTTACCGAGCCCCGGACAAGGTTACAAAATCTCGCCGTTGTTAAACATCAGACGTCATTCCACGATATTTGCACTTTCTGTCATTTCATTGGTTGGAAATTTCACACAAATTTTTTCATTTCCGAGAGGACACGTAAAGCGAATAAGATTTTTAGATGGGATTTTAAGAGAAATCTGTGGTGAACAATCCGTTGAAATCCTAACTGCGCCCGCGGGCCAATGTACAGCTAGCAGACGTGGAGAGAAGTAAGGACGGGTGGAGAGTATTTTAAACATCACATCAGTCGGCATTACAGACGGAAAATGTAGAATTAGGGGAACATCCCCAAGTGACCAGTGGTCAGTCCAAAGATGTACTGTGGTCATTACAAGAGTATTACATATATCGTGGAAATAAGTTAAGATTTTAAAAGAAAATTAAACATTTTTTTTCAAAATGGCATATGATACGGGAAAAGCAAGGAATTATCAAAGGTTACAGTAAAAACCACAACGGGAACAAAAGATTCCAAAGTAATTTAAAATTGTGAATTTTGTTTAATCCATATGGGGCCAACACAACAACTCGTTTTAAAAATCTATTTTCTAAGTAGAATATATCATGGGTATTTCTCGCTCATAAAATAACAGTAATTAAAATATCTGAAACTAGATACGACCCGCGGCGTAGCCTACGCCGCATACTTGCTCATGGATAGTGCAAAGATAGGGGGAAAGAACGGACATAACTATAGTACGAATAAATCAAAACAACGCGAGTGAACGTCACTTGGGGGAACCAACGACGCATTATTGGTCTCGAGATATTCGCACTGAAGTTATCTACCTGCCCAGCACCCTTCACTACCACAGCTTGCCAACAATAAACTGTGATTGGTAGACTCTAGCGAGGGTCAACATGTTCGCCAAAAGGGCGGAAAAGAACGGGCAAAAACACACATTTTTTATAAATTAGAATATAATGTTTTCGTTGGGGCTGGAACCCAGGACCTTCCACCTGTATGGCGAACGCGATAACCACTAAACTACGAATCACAGGTTATTCTATGAAGGAACAACCCAAATGAACGCAAGAACCATATATGTATATAGAGACCACCATGATCATGTTTAAGTGTTTAGAGACAGGACGTAGAGCCTGTTTTATATATGTAAAAGTGTTCTCTAAACCGATCTTCCAGGTAACGATCTGTCTCACCTAGGTAGATTCTATTGTACCACTTGCAAAATTTTACATAAATCCCATTGCGACTTACGCAAGTGAAACCATCTTTTATTTTAAATTCTTCAAGTGGGAAAGAATCTCTGTCAATTTTGATTATATTTGGACCCGTATTGCAACGGTTATAGTAGCAACCTTTTTTACCAATGTGTGCTTTCATAGCAGAAAGGTGACTTCTTACAAATGTATCTTTTAGACTCCTATGCCTCCGTAAAGCGAAAAGAGGAGGTTTTTGAAGACCTGCTGGGTTAGAGGGTCAGCCATGAGTTTTGGCCGGTGTTTTTTAATTTTTTAAAAACCACCTTGGGGATAGAAAGTTATGGGGATAGAAAGTTCAAATTAATTAAGATCGATCACAGTGATCAGAAAATAGTTAATTTAATCAGATTTTTGAATTTCTATTTTCCCATTGTGGTTTTTACCTTAACTTTTGATACTTGCTTCTTTTTTTCCTTGTACATTCCGTGTGGCCAGGATATACAACCTATCGATACATACGAAGTTTTTTGGAATCGGTGCTTAGACAGTAGAGCCGTGAATCGTGGTAGTGACAGACTGTCACAAGTTCCAGGCAGACAGAAACAATGTTGTACAGCTTTGCGCTTATTTAAACCAGGCGCTGTATTTGGGCAGCCAGCTGTGATAAAATAGTTGGGTAAAGTTTCTTTTATACAACTTAAACTTAATACAGTAAATCTGATTGAAACAACAGACCAGCTGCGGGCCTAAAATACGAAACAAAATAAGCAATCAGGCAAGTCCAAGGGAATGGACAGATGACAGACAACCCGAAACACACCTGCAATCTGGGAATCGTTTACTATTTGACCATGACGCTAATGACATCTCCTAACACCCGTCTTACCTCCCCCCCCCTTTTGACATGGGTTGTAGCAGTACTGATGAGATGGCATGGTCTAAATGCCGAAAGATGTCAATGAAATACGAATCTGCAAAAAGGAATTTCATCAATAAAAACAAATAAGTTCGAAGACGTAGTGCAGGTTCGTGGAGCTACCTCAGAATTATATGTACTCTAGTCGCCACGACAAAATCTTCAATCACCAGGATCTGTACCTCACAGCAAAAGTAAGCCAGTTGTAGTGTTTAGAGACTGGGCAAATGGTCTTTTTTATGTTGTAAATTTGTTTTCTAAACCGATCTCCAAGGCAGACAATGGTCTCACCTACGTACAGTTTATTAACTTTTTGCAAAAGATTACACAAATTACATTGTCAGATGTTCATGGATTTCTTTTTTTTAAAGGGAAAATCGTTGTCTGAAGACTGAAGAGAACTATACAATTAAAATGTACCTTGGCTTTCGTATTGATTTACAAATCAAAGACAAACATTCAACAACAACAGTGTTAAATACATTAATTGGCCACCGGACATTCTTATTACGTCCGTGGACTATACCAATATATTCGTGTCTTAACCAATGTTCCCTTTAAGCTGCGCAGATATCTGACCGATGCCGCGAAGCTGTTAAGAATTACCGCGCAGCAAATTTTGTGAAGTATTACTAAAAAATGGATGCTGTGCAAGTTTGCTCCCCAGTTTTTCGACTTTGCACACGGACCAACGATCCTTAGAGGCAACATTGGTCTTAACCATGTTACGCCTCTCATTTTTACATAGAAATTATTTTTTTAATGTTACGTACGAAATCTGTTCATGTTATTTACTGAATGCTCTAGAGCAGTGGTTCTCAACCTGTTGGAATCAAGGACCCCTTGAAAAATATGTGTCTTAGCCGCGGACCACTACTGAAAATTGTGTTGCTGCCTCTGTACGTAACTGGTTACTTGTATACATTTTATTTAGTAAAACTATACTAATATGCTACGATTTGCGTGCTCCAATTCAATATTAAATGGAAACATTGTAGTGGCTTTCTTTTGTAACGAAAAAATATAACCTATATCAGTCCTATACTTATTAAGTATAATTCTATTCTTCTTGCTTATAAAAAAAATGTCAAGTCATAAACAGTAATTATTAGTATTAGTACGACAGCTATATTATTGTATAAAGTGTGATACTTGAGCTTACACACTTGAGCACAAAACACTTGAGCACAGCACACTTGAGCACAGCACACTTGAGCACAGCACACTTGAGAACAGCACACCTGAGCACAACGCACTTGAGCACAGCACACTTGAGCACAGCACACCTGAGCACAGCACACCTGAGCACAGCACACTTGAGCACAGCACACTTGAGCACAGCACACCTGAGCACAGCACACCTGAGCACAGCACACTTGAGCACAACACACTTAAGCACAGCACACTTGAGCACAGCACACTTGAGCACATCACATTTGAGCACAGCACACTTGAGCACAGCACATTTGAGCACAGCACACCTGAGCACAGTACACTTGAGCACAGCACACTTGAGCACAGCACACTTGAGCACAGCACATTTGAGCACAGCACACTTGAGCACAGCACATTTGAGCACAGTACATTTGAGCACAGTACATCCAAACAAAGAGTGACACTTAAGAGACTCAATCGTAGTTACCTTCAAGTCGGGAACGATGTTTTATTTGATTTTAGCCAAATCAGAAAATCCACATTCACAAAGATATGAATATGATGTTGCAAAGGGTTAAAGTATTTTAAAAGCTTTCTGAGTACTCCAAAATTTCATCTAGCTCACTTTGTGATGCAAGTATTATCGCTGGTCAGTTCAATCAAAATGGTTTAAATTCTATGTTGGCCAATGTATTGAGTCAACGTGTGCAAAAAACAGACCGGAAACACATGGAAAACTCTGAATGTTCAAATCACCCAAGTAGAATTTACATTGATGCTGCAATAATTGACTATGGTCAGAAATAAATTTTGTCAAAAGTTTTTTTTTTTCCCCCGGGATTTTCTGGTTTATCGGTGAATTCTTAAAATTGATCAAAACATGTCAAAGTGACCCTGAAACACTCTTGTTTTCCAAAGATCAAGCTTATTCGTAACAGCAGATACTTTGTCACTGAGAGTAATTAAATTTGTCTGCTGTCGTTCCAGAGATAAATTAATTGTGTTCAGTTCTTCAAATATTTCAGCTAAGAAAGTCATAACAGCAACCCATAAGCTATTGTTCAAATGATCAACAAGCTTTGAATTTTTTTTTCTCAAAGGAACTCTCTCACAGAATCACGTAATTTTAGTATGTTAAACTCCCCCCTCCCCACCCCCATAATAGCCACCAAAAATAATGAAGGATTTCTGACTATCAACTAATTGTTGTTTTTAGCCCAGGAAGTATTCCAATGGTTTCTTCGAGCGGACATTGTAATTAAGTGTCGGTTCATAAATGACGTCATGCGATTTTTGTCGATTTTGACCCCCCCCTCGTCACACTTCGTCACAAAAACTTAGACCCCCTCCAATATGACGTCACAAAGCTGTGTCAACACCCCCCCCCCACCTAAAAGCTGTATTTTTCCTTTTGAAAACGAGCATGTTTCAAATCACTTTTTTGTCATTTTAGTAGATATATGTATTTAGTGTAAGCTTCACCGTAATATTGTAACACGCGTGAATCCATGTAAACAGTCATAAAATAAATAGAAATCGAATATTTAAGTGGAACTTTGATTTAAAGTTGCGTGTTTTGACTAGACGTCACATTTCTTAAACTCCCCCCTCCCCCTCATCTCACAGCGTCACAAATGTGTGGACCCCCCCCCTCCCCCTTAGGTGCGTGACGTCGTTTATGGACGGTCCCTAATTTTAAGATGTTTTCGGAGTTTTTTCAGATTTCATCACTTCATTTGGAAGAATTTGAGGAAATACTACACACTATGATCTGGGCTGATCATTTACTATGCCGCATATAAACCCAAAGCGTGAAATGTTCTTCACTTCACCATACCTTCGAATTGTAATTGATCTTTTTTTCCCACCGGTACTGCGTTTGATTCCCGCATATTGTGAGGATGAGTCTGAGAAATCATCGTTGTTGCCTTTATGTTCGGATGTGTTATTTGTCACCGTTACGGACCCTCATGTCCCGACAACCCGCCAAGACCCAATTGTGTCCCGATTTTGCAAAATAAGCGTTACAAGTTTGGCTCAAGTACTGAGGTATCTTCAAACTTTATAATTACTTATTTATAATAATATGTTATAAGGAAAAGAGGCTGGCTGAAAATAGGTGAAATCTTTCGAAAACTATGTTGTTCTAATTGTTTTCAACTACTTATAACTTATTCCTCTGTCGCAACATGTAATTGTGTCCTAAATAAAAAGCAATTTTTTCAAAAAATTATATTAAATACATGTTTAACTTGCTTTCTGCACTCACTCAGAGTGTCCCGAGGAGGTCCTACTAGATATGGTGACACTCTCACTCAGAGTGTCCCGAGGAGGTCCCACTAGATATGGTGACCCTCTCACTCAGAGTGTCCCGAGGAGGTCCCACTAGATATGGTGACCCTACTGTCTGCACTCACTCAGAGTGTCCCGAAGAGGTCCCACTAGATATGGTGACCCTACTGTCTCCCCCCCCCCCACCTCCAGTATTTGTGTTATTTGTTTGAAAGGACTCAATGTTGGCAGTAAGTCTGTAAGAACGTTCTCAGCCCCCTATTTTCTTTCATAGAATGAGCTTTGCTCTGTCAGCTGTCGCGTCTACCTGTCATACAACCTGTCAGCTGTCGCGTCTACCTGTCATACAACCTGTCAGCTGTCACGACTACCTGTCATACAACCTGTCAGCTGTCGCGTCTACCTATCATACAACCTGTCATCTGTCGCGTCTACCTATCATACAACCTGTCAGCTGTCGCGTCTACCTGTCATACAACCTGTCAGCTGTCGCGTCAACCTGTCATACAACCTGTCAGCTGTCGCGTCTACCTTTCATACAACCTGTCAGCTGTCATGTCTACCTGTCATACAACCTGTCAGCTGTCATGTCTACCTGTCATACAACCTGTCAGCTGTCGCGTCTACCTGTCATACAACCTGTCAGCTGTCACGTCTACCTATCATACAACCTGTCAGCTGTCACGTCTACCTATCATACAACCTGTCAGCTGTCACGCCTACCTGTCTTATAACGTCTTAGATCGCCCTTGTTACTCTTGTCTCTGTTGCGATCTGATCTTTATATCATACAGGGTATGATAGTCTTGTAATTGTGTTGCTCTTGTTTGTCTGTGGGGGAATTTCCTGGCCAGTTTTTTTCCCGTCTTAATTCCCGTCAAGTTGAAATTGTATTGAGTTACCCACCACAAGTGTTAGTAAATCCCTACTCAGTACATCCTAGATGCTTTATTCATTCACTTCTATCACTGGATGTTTCCGTGTTGAATGTTGACAAAATTTTCTGAAGGTTTCATTGTCTCTCAACAAACTTATTCTAGTTTGTGTTTTGTGTAGTCACCGGAAAATACAACCAATATTTGTCAACACGGAAGTTATTTTTCAATAACATATCTTTAGCTTTTACCTTTAAAAACATAAACAAAAAACAAACGATGTGCCATCAGTTTTATCAGCTGACGCGTTTGTTGTTGTTGTTTTTTTTTTTTTTTTTTTTTTTTTTTTTTTTTTTGTTCAAACCCCAAAATTAAGTTTCTTGCCTGTGTTCAAACATGCTCTGACCTACCTTGACCAACAACAACAAAATGTTGTGTTTTGTTTTGCGGGCCTCAGATATCCATCACAATATTCCAGAGAACACACAAAGAGTCGAAACGCTCGGGCCGAAGTGAGTCATCAAGACTCGTGCGATTAGAAGCCAATCAATACCACACACCACAAACACGAACTACAGCAGCTCGGTGCCCACTGTCTGTCTCCCCCGCGTCAATCCTTGGGTGACTTCAGCAAACGGCACCCGGCGGTCGCTGATATGTTGGGAATAGAGCAGAACCGGTCTGCAAGAGGGTTTAGCCTACTACTGCACTCGGGCACTGATACCATGAGTTTTGCTCACATCATTGAACTAGCAACAATTGATTTGCGGGCGTTGGGGGCGGGGGAGGGGGGGAAACTGCGTGAGGGGGAGGGAGAGATATTGGTGGATTCCTGCTGGCCAATGGCATTCAAGAGGCTGTCACGTGCTAAGGGAACTGCCGGTCTAAATGGACAGGATAAAAATCGAAATCAAATGTTCGATTGCCACTTGGTACAATTTCCGAGCAGACGATATGGACGCTGAAAAAGGCCACCAAAAATGTACTGCGATTGGAAACTAGTTATTTTGTGAAGTCAATTTCATTATTTCATACTTAAAATGTGCTCAGCCGCGCAATCTTGACAACAAATAATTGTAGTATAAAATGAAGGTTCGTGTTGAATAAACTCCAATACAACCCCCATAAATCGTTCGTGAAGTTTTTGGGGGGATTTTTCTATGGGATTGTGTTGCTGCCTCTGTACG
>MUZC01004604.1:1060398-1077599 GCA_002072015.1 Radix auricularia | reverse complement strand
TATTAGAAACAAACTCATCACTAATTCTCCAATGTACCGTGTCGTAAAAACATGAAACTTTTGGAAATTACTCTCCTGGCAATAATGGCAAAAAAATAAATACATAAAATTCTCACCTATGTGGTGCCGGGGGCCCAAATGTACTTTTTCTTAAGCGGGCTATCTTAACAAAATGTAGACAACAAAATACAATCACGTCTCACGAAAGATCAGAATTCTGATTAGGTGGAAGCAATCACTGTCTGAAGATCGTTCAGTATAAACCCCGTAGTGGTAACAGGTGAAAAAATATTTAAATTATCACTTACTGGGAGCCCGGGGCCAAAATGTAGTTCTTTTTTTTCTAATATATGCTATATAAATACTGAAAATCCCCTATTCGACTATTTCCCGTGTAGGTAGAAAAATGAAACTTTGGGAAGTTGTTAAGTACACTCTCCTAACGCAAATTGGCAAAATAGAATTTTAAACTTCCCACTCAGTGGGCACTAGGGGCCCAAATTTAGTTTTTTCTTATAATAAAACTCACTCATCACTAATTCTCAAATTTACCGTGTAGGTAAAATCATGAAACTTTTGGAAATTCTTGAGTATACTCTCCCGACAATAATGACAATCATTCCATAAATTCCCACTCATGGAGGCCGGGGGCCCAAAAACGTTCCCCCCCCCCCGTTATTTGAGGTATATAAAATTGAAAATAACTAATTCCCTTATTTTCCGAGTAGGCAGAAGCATGAACTTTAGGATATTGTTTAGTACATTACCCAAATTATAACAGGCGAAAATATATTTCAATTATTACTTTCTGGGGTCCAGGGGCCCAAATATTTTTTTTTTCCTTAAAAAAGCTATGTAAAAATTGAAAATCACCAATTCTGCTATTTCCCGTGTAGGAAGAAGATGAAAATTTGACAAGTTTTTAAGTACACTCCACCGACGCTAATTTGCAAAAAAGAATTTTTAAAATCCCACTCTTGGGGGCTAGGGGCCCAAATGTAGTTTTTTTCTTATATTAAAAACCGTCTTATCTCTAATTCTCAAATTTACCGTATACGTAAAGACATGAAACTTTCAAAAGTTATTGAGCAGACTCTCCCAACAAAAATGGAGAAAAATTGATTTAAAATTCTCATTCAGGGTGGGGCTGGTGTTCCCACATGTATTTTTGACCTGCTTTAAGATAAATGTACCCTTTTACTTCATGCAAATAAACAGTATAGTACGCTTCTACAGAAAACCTCATTTAAAACCCGTGCGAAGCCGGGTACTTGCCTCTAGTATAAGAATAATCCGCTAATGTTTTCAAAATAATACTTCTGAAAATATCCTTTTAAAAAATCATGGATTTTTCTTTTTAAAAAGTGTTGAGAAGTGCACTTAAAGTTAAAAATAAATATTTACTTAATAATATTTGACAATGAAATACAACCTGTGTAATGGTATGGACGCTTTAATTACATGTACAAATAAAACCGTGAGTGCGATTTAAATGTGGAGTACGTTAGAAAGGTTAACCCGACGTTTTTCTTTTCTATTTTTTAAAAATTCTTTATCTTTTATATACGTTGTATTTAGATTTTTTTTTAAAAATAAGATGACTTTCAGACAAAGTCTTTTGTTTCATTTCGTTTTTACTTCACAACTCAATGCTTATTAACACAATTTTAACTCAGTTCTATGTTTATAAAAATCAAATGCTAGAAATAAAGTGAAACAAAAAGAAAAAAATAATACAATTAATTATTTTTTTGAAAAAAAATCTTATTTTTTGGTGCACATATTTTTTTAAATTAAAGTTGTATCACTTTTTGGTAAGTAACGGTTAAATTGATTTACCTCTTTCATAATGAAGCAAAGTGATCAAAGCCAGGTATTTGAAGCAATTCCGAAAGTATTTCAGAGTCATTGGAGCTGGCGTGGCAGTTTAATAAAATAATAATAATATAAAATAATAATTTTAACATCAATAGATGAATCTACAAATTTAAAGATCACGCAAAGAGGTTTTGAAACAGTTTTACTTATATGGCAGTCGTAACGACTAAATTTTTACCCAAATCGCAGTTCATCTGTTAAGTTTTAAAAAAAAGGAGATATTTTCTGAAATTTAAAATTAAATGGGAGTTAAATTCAATGGATTAAATTAAATTTAAAAAAGAAAATTTATTACTTACATCAATAATATTGATAGAGACCGTACAATCAATCTAAAAATCAAAAGCAAATTTAAAGATCATAAGAATAACTATATTACTAATACTTCATCTTTGAACGAGCAGACACAAGGCTTGGAATTCTACTGACGGGGAACGTATGTACCTCTATGATATTCTTTTAATGTTTTTTTACCCCCCCCCTCCCCAGATATGTTTCAATTACTGATATTATTTGACATATAATTCTACATGCAAGCCAGAAAAACAACCTGTGTAATGATATGGACGCTTTAATTACATGTACAAGCTTGGTTTATATCCTATGACAATGGGGATTCGACTTTATAGTCGCAGAAGGTCAGGGGCGTCAGCGTAACTTTTACCATACTTTACAAAAATCTGTCCGGTGGTTTTATCTGGAGTTTTGCAAAAACTTTGCCTCTATCTGTTTGTTGTGTTATCCACGAAAGTCTCTATATCTTTTCCAGGGTTATTTTTTAGTGATTGTGTTTCACCATAGAACATGTACCTGCTGTATGTGTGCTGGCAATGCAAGTTACTGTCAATATTATTTTAACTGGAGGCTCTCTGAGGTTAATATTGAAATATTTTAATAATTTTTTTCCCCTGAATTTTCTTTCACAAAATTAAATCTATTAACACAACCATACCAAATTCCTATGGCTAAAAACTAATGTAAAATCATATTTCGTCTTTTCAGAATAAGTCTCGATGTGGAGAGTACATATTCTAAAACATAAAATGTTCACCAGAAGTCGTTAAAGCGTCTCCCCTTCGCTGCACTTTGAATCTCCTCGTGAATGAGTTATTTAAAATTTAAACCATGAAAACATTGTTTATGTTTGTGTCCTCCCACGTCTTGTGTCATGCTATGTTTAGATTTACACCATTCAGAAGGCGTAAGTTGCAAATTATTTTTATTTAAAAATGTCTTGATTACATTTATAACAGAAAACACACATTTTATTCACAATAATTTTTAGCCATAACTAGGTCAGAAGACTCATTTTGCCTACAATTCAACGCCGATATGATAACAAGTCCAACCATTGAAATGTCACGTTGAGTTATAGTTATAGCAGTTTAAAAGTTGATATCATTATATCTTCCACCCCTTCCCCTTTATACACCGCCATCTCATCCCGCTCGTTCTCTTAGATTTTATATCCTCGAAAGTGTAGTTAGCTCCCTCAGCTTGTTGATAAAGAAATGGCTAGGATTTATCAAAAGATCAGTTCTGTTTTAATAATTAAGAAGAAAAATTGATGCGTTTGTCTGAATGAGATTACTTGAAAGAAAAAAGAAAATTAAAAAAAAAAAGTATTAACTTAAGATTACTTTAAATTTCACAATTTTATTATCCAGCACTGTAAAAGAAAAAAAAAAACACAACAACAACACATTTCTAAATTGGAACACGCAACTTGCGTTCATAATTGAGGTAGAAGTTGACAATATCACCACATATTCAGATTCACTATTAACTTAGCTCCGGTCGTTCTCCGTGCTTTGAGCTCTAGACCCGCCCGAGATCTGTGGCCAGTTTGTCCCAAAATGCTTTGATCATCCTCTCGTCCTTGACCCCGTCAGACTGCGGGTAGAGGATGTAGGTGCTCTTCCTTATATGGTACAAGAGGTCGGTGCTCAGGTCACGTGACGGGATAGATTCCTTGAGGAGAAAGACGAGGACCTCTCGGCCCGTGTGGACGGACTCCATATTTGCCATCTGAAAGGGTAGTGAGGGGGGTGATGGGAATATTAATCCGTTAATATTTTAGAAATTATGAACTTTTTCCTCCCCATAAATTAAACCTCGTACAGTCTGCTTCCGTTCTCGAAACTCTGTTGGATTTTCAATGAGCGTTGCGTAAATTTTAGGCCCAATCTCTCTCGTGTAAGCAAAATGTTTAGAGCTATTTAGGCGATGAATGGTAAAACACTCTTATATCTTCAAGAAACCGATTTATCTTATCTTATCTTAGATATACAGACGCTCCTTCTATGCAGAAGATAATTGCGTCCACAGACCATGAGAGATGATCTGTTGATCTGATGATTTGATTGTAGACCAATACAAGCAACGCGTTAGTGTGTATTTAAAACCAAATTAAATTTTTAAAATATATTTCTTTTGGTTGACGTATATAATTAAATGCCAAGTATAAGATAACATTTACAAAATATCTTGTTGAGGGTGGTGGAAAAATGTTTTGTAGTCACACGAGGATAAGTATTGTCAATGAAATAATCTTAATCCGTTGGTCACGTGTTGAAAGGTCACTCACGTGAGCCTAAAATTTGACGGGTGACCCACCTGAAGTTCATAATTACACCAATCACTGGCCAGAAGTCTCCGTGTGAGGACCACCAATGTTTTCCGGCTCTCGTGAATGGCGTTAATAATGTTGCAGGCGATGTACTCGCCGACCGCGAAGTCCCGCCCATGCACGTGCAACTTGAGACCACGGGCAGATAACTCTGTTTTTTAAAGAGTTTGGAAAGAAAGTAGACACTCAATTTAATCAGCCAAAAACCCCCTACATACATCAACAATGGGAGAACCTTTAGTTAAACTTGCACAAAGCGAAAAGCTGTTGCTAATTGTTATATTGCCTTAATTTAGTGAGGTTTTCAGATAAAATGAACGACAAACTAATACTGTGTTCTCAGAGCTCATCTCCTAAATCTGGTTAACGTCTCCCACTTAGATCTACCTATAAATTCTAAAACCCGTGCAAATAAAATTGAAAGCTTTTAATTGCACTGATTGTGCAATGTACGCAAAATTGAGAATATTTCCCCGCATTCTACTGTATTAAAAATTAGTAACTATATCTTAAATTGGGTGTTATGTTTCTTTGTTTATGATGAAGCTCCACTTTTCATCGTAGTCGCTTACCATGGAGATCAAAATCTACGATTTATTAATGGAGTGTAAAAGGTCTTAAGTAGGGAAACAGGGGTCGTTTTCCCACATTTTCCGGGTAAGGTAAAGCGAATTGAAATTAGAAAATAATTTACAAATTTATAATAGCCCACGGCTTAGGATGAAAAAATATATTGTTATATAATTTTAAAACGGGGCCGGCTTTAGGCAAAGGCAAACTAGAAGGCCGTCTAGGGCCTCTGATTAGTTTTATCATTCTCGCACAATAATTTTTTCAGATTTATTTTTCTATTACATTTAGGGTCACCAAATTTACTTCTCCTAGGGCCTTCAATTCCTTTAGGCCAGTCTGGTTTTAAAATTTAGCAGCGGGAGAAACGATAAAAAGTTTTAAAATGATTTCCAACAGTTAACTTATACATGTATTTTGTATTCATCTCCTGCTAGGTGTATAGCATCTTAGAAATATTGATTTAATTTCTATTTTTTAATGGCTTGAAACTTTCAACATGTCTTTGATATACATTGCTAGAACAAAAATTTGATTGTTAATATTTTTATTTTACCTTTCATTACTTCGTTGATGACAAAATGCTCGTCCCGACTGGCATAAGAGATAAAGACGTCGTAATTGTATATGCCGGATTTCTGTCGATTTTCCTTCTCTTTGTTGCGATATATCATGTAGTAGAGATACCGCAGTTTCCATCGAAATCTGGATGAAAGTATTCAAAAAATAAATGTCAACTTTTAATTTAATTTTTGTTCAAGTCCTAAAATTATTTTGCAAAATGTGATAATCTGGTGATTAAAGAAAAACAACTATTCATAGTTATATAATGCTTTCTTCCTGTTGAGATCAATTTGCCATGAATCTAATGACTCTGTTCCCAACATAAGAGAAAAATTGCTAATTTTTTCTAAAGATTTTATTATAATTCAAAGGGGCTGATTAGTCATTGAGTTTTTGACTTCTTAGTATAATTTAAAAAGTCAAAATAGTGAGACAATATTATATTTTGAAAATTCTATAAAAAAAAGGCTGTAATTATCTAGAGTCTATAAGACTAAGTAACTTCCCCACCCCCTTTTTTACATTAAAAAAATATCCAAGAATACCTATGTAGTTTTTTAGCAAATATATCTAACTAATCACTTGCCACTTAACGTAAGTGTTAATTTAAGAAATGCCTGAATTCAAAGAACATTTTAAAATAAATCCAACCAAATGTCTATTTTCCCCTCTAAAACGCATCAATTCTAATATTATTTACTTTTACCTGTAGACTATGCCGCCTACTACGAAGCACATCATACAGAGGGTCGTTGAGAGAACCAATAAAAATATAGTGTAGTTTTCAGCACATTGGCCTTCAAGGACGCGTAAAGTCTTAGTAAACTGGTCGGTGATGTTCCGGAACGTCGCGTCCTCATAAAAACACAAGTAGTCATGAAAGTTCCTGTCGAATGCGTCAGAACGAACCATCCACCTCAGGAAGTCCAGATTCTGACAGTCGCAGTGCAGAGGGCAGTGGGACAGGTCGACCTCGATGCCGTTGTTGAGGCTGTCAATGTGGTCACGGACGTGTTTAGGGAGGCCGGTGACCTCAGTGTCAGTGAGGTTGAGCATCCTCAGCTTGGACATGTGTGAGACGTTGACGTTGAAGTGCCAGTTACTGTTCTGATTGAGAGAAAGCTTTTCTAAGTTGTCGAGTCCTTTGAAAACATTATAAGCTATGATAGTCATACCGTTGGCTGTAAGAGCTAAATGTTTCAGATTTGTCAGCTTCTCAAACAAATTCATGTGTTTGCCTTTTGTCGCGAAGAAACCCCCGAGTTTGTTGTGAGCTAAATCCAATGTTTCCAGGGCGGGAAAGTTCTCAAAGAATTGTGGAGAAATCTCACCAATGGAACAGTGACTGAGATCCAACACCCGCAATTTATTAAAGCCGATGAAAGGTCCAGATATCACTGGGAAGTAGTTGTTGCTCAAGTAGAGATATTCGAGGCTATTGTTTGGGTTTACCACAAGCCTGGACAGTTCGTATTTCAAACTGGCTATAGATAAATCAATTAGCTTTAGTTTTACTGGGAGTTGCAGCTCAAAGTTATCATTTTCTAAAAAATAGTTCTGTGAGTATGAATCAATACTCGACAGTCTTATTCCTTGAGTGCATTGCGGGTAAGTTTGTGGGACTTTGGTGAGGACGCCTCCTCCGTTTAGTTTTAGAACCTCTAAATTTTCAAGTTTGTGTAAATCTTGAAGGTATCTCCCAAAGACGAATCTATTGCTCCCGACGTCAATGTATCTCAGTCCCTTAGGAAATGTACCGAACACACCGTGATGCACATATTCAAAGCAGTTTTCCCTCGCTTCGAGGTAGATAAGGGTCTTAGGTAATATTTCTGCACTTTCAATATCAATTGTGCAAGACAGTGCGTAGCGGGACAAAACGGAGTTGGCGATGAGAACTTTGAGACTAGAGTTTTTTAACGAAGCCATTGCGTGACGGAATCCCTTGTAACCTAGTAAGAAGTTGTTTTGAATATCCAGTATGGCGAGCTGTTTCAGCGGAGCAAAAATACTATCCGTCACGCTTTGCTTACTAATCCAACAACTGCTGATGTTCAAGAGCTTCAATTGTCCCAGGAACTCGAACAATTTGTTATCTAGGTCAATCAGAGTACAGGATCCATCGAACCCGGATAAACTCAGTGACCGAAGTGATGTCATGTTTCCGAAACCCGGGCCGAACGTTCTGTTGTTGAGTCCGTCTATATCAAGAGCCCGGAGATTTTTCAGATCGGCCAACGCCTCGTCCGGGTAGTCGTAGCCTGCGTGCGTTGAATTGTGACTATTGTTTTGTAGGTTAAGGACAAACAAGGACGAGAGAGGTGAAAACACGCCCTTCGGGAAAACGCCCTTCGCCATCTTTAGCTGATTGCTTCGTAAATTTAAATATAACAATTTAGAAAGGCAGGAAAATGAATCATTATATAAACGGGTCAGTTTATTCGCTTCGAGGATCAATAACTGAAGTTTTGGGTACACGCAGAATGGTTTATTCTGTAGAAAGATGATGTTGTTGTGGGAGAGATCTAAAAAGGTGATGGCGGTGGACAGGTTCTGGGGGACGTTATTCAGTTCGAGGCTCCTGCAACGACATGTGGTTAGAAAGCAGTTGCATGTCCTTACATTCCAATAACGCACTAAGTTCTCTTTTGGGGAAAACATATGTAGAACAACATCTGTTTCATGTAAAACGTTCCCTTCATTATTGGTGTCCACATCATCAACACTGTTCCCATCATCGTAAGCATTGCCTTCTTCAACGTCGTGTGCAAGCTCCACGGTATCATCACTGTAAATGGGCAGCTTATTCTCTGGCCCCTCTGTGATGTCATAGACATTTTCCATAGAATTAAATTCTCTTGTATGTGCGGTTTTCATTCTATTGTCAGTAAACGTCGTATTGGATTCATGAACTTTTACACCGTGTAAACCGTTTACGGTTCTGATGACGTCTGACTGAAGTAAAACAATGATGACAAGAAGTAGACCATAAGGTTGTTGTATCAATGGTCCCATTTCATCTTATTTGAAAAAACATGAAGCAAATTCGATGTGGCAGTACTTAACTCTTTAAAAACTCCTTTGAATCGTGGCAAACCTTGTCCAGCTTTTAATGTCAAGGCGTCCACCTTGCCAGTAGAATCCAAACGATCTTATGTTTCCTTGTTTGACTCTATTAAAATGAATTGGTACAAGATTATTCAATGATGCTTGCACAAGACCGCTTAAAAAGTATCGAAGAAAATTTTTACTGTAATTTAATAAAAAATAAAGTCTCTATGACATTTGCTCTATTAAAAAAAATTGGCGATCCGTTGATATGGGACAATGAGTATTTATTAAAAAAAAATAATCATACAAACCTTATGTAGTAAAATATTTTATCCAACAGTAGTAGCCTATTTTTGCTTTTCTAAAAGAAAATAAGTTTTTAAAAAAGAAATAGTTTCCCCACTTTATCGAAACATTCAGTTCATAATTTATACTTAATTTGTACTGTCATATGAGACCCATATCGGGGTACTAAAGCATGTGTTGAATTTTTTATTCAGCATTTGTGTTAACTTTTCTATCACAATATTACTTCCTCTTCTTGAAAACAGACATAAAAAAGTGGTTGGCTTGATTACTTAAAAAGCTTCCACACGTGACACTACACAGTGTTATTTATAACGGGTGACACAGTTTTTGTTTTTAGGTCAAAGTTTGAAATCTCGCTTTTCCCACACACGAGTCTCTGATTTTATTGTGATTCATTAAATTTGTAAACACTAACATAAATATACATAAATATATTTACAACTATAAGAATAAAAAAGGTTTTGTTTTTCCCGTTAGGTTTATAATATTGAGCTTTACACGAAGAAATTCCCTATTGGTGTTGTCAGGGAAATTCACCCCTACATTAACCGCCCCCCCCCCCACATACACACACAACGGTCCTCTGCACTCTACACCTTTACTTTGCAACCTTTACTATGATTTTTTTGCAAGCCAATTATATTTTTACTGGAGAGCAAACCGCAAAAGTTTGTTGTCTATAATTCAAAAGTTTCAATTATCAAATTTTTGTTTAAAAGACAATACGAGGTTTTATCACAAAAGAAACCTCATGTATTATTACAACATTTGCATTTGTTATTGTAATTTAAAACGTCGTAACGCCTCACTATGGCGCCTCTGTACCTCGGTACCCGGGGAAATATGTACCCCCTCTCCAATGACTACAATACTGTCTCATCTCATCAATAAATACACATTTAGCGTATTCTGCTAAAACTTGGTACAATGCGGTGAAAACAATAAGTAGCAATAATAATAATTGTAACAAATTGATTTTTAAAAAAATCCTAATAAACAATGGTTGTGTTAATTACACTGTAGATAAAGTTGTAGCGGCTGCAAGTAACACGACTGACAAGAAGAAAGTCATCCCCTATTTAATATCAAAATTATTTATTAAAAAAATGTTTATAAAGGGGAAAAACAAATACACATATGAAAATTAAAAATAATGACCAATGTAAAATCTATAACATCTAGATATGATCTTTTTGTCTCGACCAGTTTCCTTGACTCTGGGAATAACTGTGGTTAAATCATCTAAACTTTTTTTTATACTTGCAACTGCAACGCCATTGGTTAGCTGTTCAGATTTATCTTCAAAGATTCATCTGCGAAAAGTCTGGGATTTAAAACTAAATTTTTTGTTTAACTTGTAGGGAATTATCAGATGCTGTTTGTGCGGGAATTCCTTCAAATAATTATTTCAGAGTAACGTTCCGACACGCTTTAAAAACAAGAAACAAAAACTCGGAGTTATATCCCTTATTCCGTACCCACTTTCAAGGCCACTGGTGTATTTAAACCCGACGAGCCGACCAGTTAGTTTGATTCTTTTTTTTAAAAAAATTTAAACATCATTTATATTAACTTGTGGCGTCTGGTTGATGTAACGTAAATAAATAAATTAATTATTAGATTATCTCTATGCATTTCTATGAAGCATTTAAGTTGTTTTGCTTATTTGGGACTTTTGCAAATATGTAAAGGGCAGGGGCGGATTAAGACTGCACTGGGACCCTCGCTGCAATCAAACGTGGGCACTATCCAGCCAGCGTCACTTTAAATAAAATGATTGCTAGCAGCTAATATAAGATTGGTAACTAAATATGAATCATGAAAAAAAAAATCCGAACACGAAGAATTAACTGTTTGAAGTGTTCGCTGGTAAGTTAAAGTTGAGTGTTGAAAGACAAATTTTGAAAAATATATTCCACTTCAGGGAATCGTACCAGAAATAGCTTGCACCACGAGCCTATACTCTTCCAAAGGCCAGGAGAGCTTATAGAATTATGTAAAATTTAAAAGTTTAATATAAACAATGTTTTTGTTTTATAATATGTTCTCTTAGTAAGCCATTCAAATCAAGTTTTTTTTTTATTATTAAGACTATCTGGTCTGGATAGCTATCAGTTTAATAGGTACGATTTATTAATTTATTATATTTTCAATGGTTCATGCAAACATTTGAACACTTTACTTTAAAATATAAAAAGTTTGGGGGGCCCCAAAACCGTCGGGGGCCCCTGGCTATAGCCCATTCAGCCCACCCCTCCTAATCCGCCATAGGTTAAGGGGGTCTCAAGAATGTGCACGGGTAAAAAAAAATTCCCGAAAAGGTTTACTGGATTTTCTGGGGGGAAAAAAACAACGGAAAAATATCAGGATTTGGTCAAACGCCAAATGCTAGCTAATAATATTTAGAACAATGTTGGAGAAGGAATTTTTCATATCTCTTTTTTCGTTCGACTTATAAAGGATACAGTTTTAGTTATGTCTCGTATATAAAAGATTTATAGTAAAATACTTTTTTTTTCACGTTTACAATTTTTTTAAAAGGTACTTATTATTAAAGGCGTGTCTGATGTTCATTTTAGTCAGGGTCACGAGATCCTTGTTATACGTCACAATATAGCAATCATATAAATTTCGTGGGAGGGAACCTCATTTTTAGGCGGGAAATCTAAAGCAGTATCTCTCATAAGTCATAAGCCACAATTTTTTTTATTAACTCCTTTCAGACCATGAAGGCCTATAGGGCAAGTGAAGAAGCGTTCACAAGTTTCCTTAACCACTAAAGAGCGGAGGATTGTGTGGTTAGCATAATGCCCCGGGGGGCCTTGCCAGTACCACGGCTTGAACCCGTGACTCGAGTTCTTGCAGCGGTTCAGCAGTCCAGCGCGCTACCACTTAGACCACCGCGCCCCTTCATAAGCCATAATGCTATGATTAAACAAGTGATGAGATTAGTGTCTCCTGCTAGCAAAGCACGGATAACTCTTCCCGGTCTGAAAAAATTCATTATTTCTGTATTGTTTATCTCTAAGTTTTTAAACAGTTAAAGACATTAATTTAAGAGATAACGGATTGTAACCATGTTTCACATATATACTGAATCTTTGTTTTTTTATTTAAGTGCTAAATCTTTTAGTGTCATAAATGTGGAAACTGTTTTATTTATAGTGTTTACAGCGCGCGTGTGTGTGTATGTGTGTGTGTGTGTATGTGTGTGTGTGTGTGTGTGTGTGTGTATGTGTGTGTGTGTGTGTGTGTGTGTGTGTGTTTGCTTTCCTTGCGTGTGTGTCTCAAGTCCCGTGACCGAAAGCAAAATTATCTTAGGAAGTAATTTCTCATTCACCTTTTTATCGCGCCCAACGCCCAACAACATATCTTGAAGGAAAACATATGCTATAATTCACCCTCCTCTAGCAGAAATGGAAAATGGCGAAGGATCAGGGGAAAAGCTGCCAGCGCATTATATTATAATTACAGAGATTTAATGCGATCCTGAAACACGGCTTCACAAACAGGTTTTAAGATATATTTTTTTATATTCTGTATTACTGTGTGGTCCACTTAATAGAGTTGAAATACGGTTATGCTATATTCCAAGTAGGCCTAGGCCACTATGCAGGAGGAACCCATGATGGGGCCGTCCATAAATGACGTTATGCACCTAGTGGGTAGGGGATCCACACAGTTGTGACGAGGGGGTGTTTAAGAAGTGTGACGTCATATAAAATTTGGCTACCTTAAATAAAAGTTTCACTTCAATATTTGATTTCTTACAATTTATTATATGACATTTTTAATGGCTTCACAAGTGTTACAAGTACAACCTTACACTAAATATATATATGTATAATTCTTATCATGGTCCAACCATGCCGGAAACCAAGCAAGATGTCTGACCCCACCGACTAATCAGATTGCAGGAAATAGTGGTAAACAGCGTGGGGGGTCATTCAAAGATTCTTTGAATTGAAGTCAATTACTATGTTCTTTCAGAACAATAAAATAACACGTATTTCGTAGTGTAAAGGTAATAACATTCGCCTAATACGCGGAGGTCGCGGGTTCAATCCCCAGCTATAAGACATTACTTTTTTACTTTTTAAAAATGTTTGTGTTTGTGCCCGTTCATTTCCCACTATCTTTTCGAGCACCATAACAAGCACAAGACGAGTGGAAATAAGATTGACGAATGACCTTTGTCAGGTTATGTCAATTAGTTTATGGTTTGGCAAGCTAGGGTGGTGCGGGGTGGCAAGTAGCTAACCACAGTGCACATGTTTCCAGATCAACAACATGTCGCGGTTATCCCCGCATCCGAGGCTCATCCACGTTTTTCTGATTTCATCGTGATGTAGTTTTTTGTCTGTTCATCTCCCCTCAACCTCCCCTCCCCCAGGCCCGCCGCTAGAAATGTTGTGCCCCCCATGGTAAAAAAATCCGACAAAAACACGGAGTGGTTTGATACACTTTGGGACGAGAAGTAACCTATCACTGAAGCCAAAAGGAAAGCTCTAATGGCGTTAAAGGAAAAACCTACACCCGAGAGCCTTCATGCCTTAAGAGCAGCCAAGTTACATGCCCAAAAAGTCGCACGTCAATGCGCCAATACCCACTGGCTTAACCACTGCTCCAAGATACAGTCAGCTGCAGACACGGGGAAAGCTATAGCCATGTACGAAAATATCAAAAAAGCAACGGGCCCATTGGCTTCAAAAGTTTCCCCCTTAAATTCCTAGAATCGAGAAATTATCCAAGACAAAGCAGTGCAGCTAAAATGTTGGGTTGAGCATTATCTGTACCAGTATGCATACAACAGTTACCACAGTCTCCAGCACCGCTATAGCTGACATCCCCGCTATGCCACCCTTGGAAGAACTTGATGTCGTGCCCACACAAGAAGAGCTTAGCAAATCCATTGACTGCCTAGCTGGTGGAAAAAAAAACTAGGAATATAGGCATATAGCCAGAAGCTCTAAAGAGTGGCAAGACAGCTTTACTTCAACCAGTGCACGAGTTTCTGCTGGGAACAGGGCTACGTCCCCTAGGACTTAACGCATGCAAATATAGTGACATTTTAAAAGAACAATGGCGATATAAGTGACTTCAATAACAATTACGGCATCTCAATCCTTAATATTGTAAGAGAGGGGCCTTAGCCCGTGTCATGCTAACGCGATAACAGAGTTTAGCCTCCAAAGTTTATCCAGAATATCAGTGCGGTTTCCACGCTGGTCGGTCAACCATAGACATGGTGTTCTCCATACGACAGCTCAAGGAAAAATGCAGAGAGCAGCAGATGCCACTGTACATTGCCTTTGTGGATCTTACGAAAGCCTTTGATTTAGTCAGTAGCAACTGGCTATTCCAAATTCTTTAAGAAATCGGCTGTCCAACACCATCATTAGGCAGTTCCATGCATGAAAATATTCAGGGCACAGTGCAGTTCGATGGAGCTACGTCAGAAGCCTTTACAGTCAGCAGCGGAGTTGAACAAGTGTTTGCACTCGCACCAACACTGTTTGCAATATTCTTCTCTGTACTGCTTCTATCCGTATTTAAGGATAGATGTGATGGAATCTGGTTACACAACAGAACTGGTGGAGGACTTTTCAACACTGCCCGTCTCCGAGCCAAAACCAAAACCACAGATGTCCTAATTCGTGAGCTATACTTTTCAGATGATGCGGCACTGATAGCACACACAGAAACTGGTTAGCAACAACTCAAGTCAAGCTTCTGCAAGGCCTGCAACGAATTTGGCCTGCACATCAGCTTGAAAAAGATGAACATTATGACCCGAGACACAAGTTCTCCTACTACCATTAATATCGACAATGAAAACTTAAAGGTTGTGGACAGCTTCACCTACTTGGGATCCAAAATCTCCGACACACTTTATATTGAGGACGAAATAAACAGTAGAATTAGCAAGGCAGCTGCCACAATGACTTATTAAATAAATGAGTCTGGCAAAACACCAAGTTAAAGAAGAAGACTAAACTGTGTGTCTATCGAGACTGCATCTTCAGTATCCTGCCAAACCGAAGCGAGGCATGGACCACATATACATCCCATGAGCGCAAACTTAATAGCTTCCACTTGAGGTGCCTGCGTCGCGTCCTTGACATTAAATGGCAGGATAAAGTGCCAAATAGTTATTTTCTGATGCGTTCCAATATCCAAAGCATGTTCTTAATCCTTAGTGAAATTCGCCTGAGATGGCTAGGACACGTACAAAGAATAAGCTCTGACCGCATCCCCAGTGACCTTCTACATGGAAAACTTGCATCGGGAAAGAGGTAGACAGGTCGCGAAAGTCTGCAATTTAAAGATATCTGCCAAAGGGGCATGAAAGCAGCCAGAATACGCCCAAGTGACTGGGGGTTAAGGCAGAAGACCGATCTACGTGGCGCTCAGTTGTAGAGGAAGGCATCATAGTAGCCGAGGGGCGAAGGATGAAGGAGGCTAAAAACAGAAGAGCTAGGAGAAAGGCCAAAACATTTCACAGAATTCATGTGTAAAAACTGTGGTAGAGACTGTCAATCGATGCTAGGACTGCACAGTAAACGAGGAAATGCACCTCAGACAAACGGTGAGAAGGAATGATGCCAGTAAAATGAATATGGTTCATCGTGTCTTGTAAAACGCCTGTTACTGATCCCTCACCCCACACGTTATTAAAGTATTAAGATTCTAATACGGAAATGACAATACCCTGTGTACTAAGACTGCTCAAAAGTACGTGATCATTACACAACATAATACTTCGAACATTTCTTAATACCTTAACATTACCAATGCAATTATCAATACATCATTATATAACATATATGTGGGCACGCTGCCACATCACAATTGTAGGTACTTTCACACATAAAATTAAATGTTGTAATAAAACACTAAAACATTTATCATTTTGAAGGGCTAGCAGTAAGCTTCTAAATACACCAATTACATCTTGAACAGAAGTCGAGTTATCATTTATTATTGCTGGGTGAATTTTTTAACCCCCCCCCCCTTACATAGACTATATATTTTACTTAAAAGATGATGACCAATATTTTTGAAATTTTTACCCGTTTTTTTTTTCAAAAGCGTTTATTTTATTTTTAATTTTTAAAGATAATTTTTACATGTCACTTAAATAATTGTCCGAATACATATCTACGCACACAGCATCAGCATTAAAAAAAAAAAAAATCAAATGTTGGGGCCCCTGAATAAAATTTCTGGATTCACCCCCTGGCAGCGGCCCTGCCCCTTCCCACTTTCTTTGCACTATGAGCAGTGGTGTCACTAGGGGGTGCGGTGGGGTGGGCCGCCCCGGGTGACACCCTCAGGGGGGTGACACCAAAATATAAAATTCTATTTGTTCCCGTTATTTAGCACTGGAAAACTCAGAGGGGTTATATGGCTTAAGTTGTGAGGGGGTGACACTATGAGCTACCGCCCCGGGCGACACCAATCCTAGTGACGCCTCTGACTGTGAGCAAATCTGTGGCGTTTGCTACGCCCCTGACATCTAGCATATTTAAATGACTTATAGTGATTCGAAACATGCTTTTGATTTTTGACAACGGGTGACGATTTAGGGGGGCGGTGGATAGAAATCGGCAAAACCCACCAGACGTCATTTATTGACGGCACCCACCTATATCCTCTGCGGCAAGAACTAATCTTTAGGAATCTATATTCATAACTTTTTCCCTCCGCAACCCAATATGTTTATTAGACATTTCGAGTTTTTTTGCTATAAAAAGCTATTGAGGATTTCGAAAGTCCAAATAAATATGGAGATATCCTCACAGACGGAGTAACCCGCCCTGGATCCTTTCGTGTATATAGGGATAAATCATAAATCACTCAGTGTTCCTTTATTTTTACTTTCCGTCTTCTTTCTTGTTGATATAAAGGAAGAATTCGTTGATAATAAACGGAATTCTGTTAACTTTAGTGTAACTATCGTCGGCTCCCTAACAGGATCTACTGTCATTGGCACCAGCAACCATTTAAAAAGTGTGACTTCCCTCGGCAGAAACAGAAACGAATGATAAACAAGACCCATGTGAGTATAAGGAAAAATAAAAACAAATTCCACAAGTACTGCCCCTTCTCCTTGCTGGGAATTTAAAAGTACATTCTGAGATGCACTTTAAGATCTTCATATGTTCACGTGTTTTTTTTTTTTTTTTTTTTTTTTTTT
>MUZC01004604.1:1040441-1058761 GCA_002072015.1 Radix auricularia | reverse complement strand
CTAAGTCCTTCAAGACTGCACTTAAGACACATCTTTTCAAAATTTATTTTAAAAATTAATGAAAAACAATTTCTTTTAATGATCAACGTAGCGTATGTATAACGTATTGTCATTTATGTAGTTAGTATGATATGAATGTTTATTTAATTAATATATGTGTTGTTATCTCCATGTAAAGCGCTGTGAGCCCGGCTCCTTGCTGGTATACAGCGCTATATAAGTTATCATTTTATTATTATAATTATTATTATATAGTTTAAATTGCTCCACCATTGAAATAATTAAATATTTATGATCATACAGTCCGCACCCCCCCCCCCATTAATTCTTATGTTATTGCCCGATACCATTGTAACCCAGGTCTTTCAAATCAATGTTAGCTTCATTTTCGTTCACATAGTGCAACTTCAAATAATTTTTGTCAATTAAAAAAATAATTAATTCTTTGGAAATCCCCAACCTACTTTTTAAATTTTAATTTCGTCGGGACCATGGAGAATTCTATTTTTATTATCTCATACATATAGGATACGCTTCTTATACACAGTATGATTGAATTAGAGACTTTAGGGTGAAGAATTTATAGGCGTAGAATCAGATGCGCTCTACCGTTATACATCTTTATTCTTTATACTTTCAATAATTTTATGTCCAATTTAGTATTTCAAACGAATCATTTGCAGAAAAAAAGAAGAGACATTTGAAAATTTCATTGTCTTCACAGGATTCGCTTGACCTACTAAACTAATTAGCATGTGCTCTAAAGACAGTCTTTAAAAGCAGGTCCACTCTAGAGTTATCCGTGTACACACCCTGGCAACCCAGACTCACATGCAGTTTCGAGCTGCAGCCGTCTGCTGTAATTTAAGTTCAAGGTGGTTTTATTTCATTTCACCTCTCGTCACTTTTACAGAGCACCATCCCTTACATGTCTTAACTCCCTTGCAAAGTCAGTTTACGTTTGTTTGGACCTACCCCCCCTGTCTTTAACGAAGAGGTTGGAGGGGGAGAAGGTCAAGGCGGGGAATATGTGTCTGGGTTCGGGGGAGGGTGGGGGATCGTGAGATGTTAAGGGAGGGGGAAAAAAGGAGAGGATTTAAAAAATATATTACCGTCACATGATGCTGTGCTGTTTGACCTATATAAAGCTATCCACCACCAAGGGCGGTTTAGCACGTGATGGGCATTGTGTGGTGCTGGGGTCAGAGACTGGAGGAATACACCCTTGATTGTGTCAGATGAGGAGTACACGCCGTGAATGGTGAGTCGTTTTAACCAGAGTTAGCGTTAATTAGATGAGCTAATGGTTCAAATCATACATTTCCTCATTCAGTCTGTAACCAAATCGCATGCAACTACTCGTTTATGTCTGCCAGCCTTGCCATCACATCTGCTTTAACTGCCTATGTGAATGTGTTGTTATGTGTTTTTTTGTGTGTATAATATGAATGTTTAAACTGTTTTAACACTTTGAAAATCGAACAAGTTTTTTCTTTTCGTTGAAGTAAATAGTGCAAGGAGCGTCTGTAACAGATAAGATAAGATAATGGACACTTTTGAGTGACAACATATTTTTTTAAATTTTAAACTAATATGTTACATTTTTTCCTTATCATTTGATAAGTGCCACTTATGCTGACGGCTCTAAGGATGTAAATGTATTCTTTAGCATTTATTCTTACACTGTAGCCGGTCGCGTGGAAGCGCGCTCGACTGGCGTACCGATGGTCATGGGTTCGAATCCATGTGAAGGCAAGGATTTGTTTGTTCCCGGGGCCTATGACGTCCCTGAGTCACCTAGCTCTAAATGGTAACTAACACTAATTAGACGGCTAGGTAATGCGTAGAACCCTCATAGTCATAGCCGTGGCCTGTGAACGCTGCATCACTTGCCAACATATCACTTAAACGTTAAGTGTTGTATTATTAAAAACTGTATGTTTTGAAATATTCTCTTAATCGTATAAATGATAATAATTCTTTACACCACCGCGGTTATAAAACATTCAACTCATTTCACGGCTTGAGAAATATTTCAAAATCTGCTGTTTATGTAAGTCAAAATTTTAAGTCAATAAAACGTTTAAGTTTAATCCAGAGAAGGAGCGAAGCTTTGCGTAGATACGCTCGCCACCAGACTGAACGTTTATTTTTGGGAATTGTTCACAGACAGCACACTACCCCACCCAATTTATATTAGCAAAATAAATACTAACATTTAGCACTATCCTTTATTTTAGCAGAATAAATACTAACAGTAACATCACTTGTAAAAAAATAACTCTAAAAATCTCTTAGTCTGCTTACTAGCCACCAGTCTGACTTAAGACATGGCCGAGAAACACCCCGTCCTTAGTACAATATGTGTTCCCAATGCATACCTCTAGCTCGGTTCTATAATTTAGTATTAAGAGCAGGTCTGCTGCACGCAAGAAATCACCATCACATTTAATAATTTAATAAACTCAAACTGAAACAAACCTTTTTATAAGGAGGGTGCAGACAGCTCAGAACAGCTAGTAAAATTTTTTATGTGATAGTGAGTAGTGTGTGTGTGGGGGGGGGGGCACTGACAAAAGGCGACATTTCTATTCTATAAAGAAAATAATTATGTGAATAAATCAGGACCCTTTTAAAACTAAGTGTGACAAATGATTTCAGCCATGCGGGGGGGGGGGGGGGGGGGGNGGAGGGCAAATTGAATACTTTATACTCTCGTAAGCGATACAAACTTTGCATAATGCATTTTGATAATGTTTTTAACTTTAAGAAAACAACATTATGTTTGTCAAAAAATCACTAAAAGATTATCTGAATAAATTTTATCAAACTATTCGTTTTCGTATTGAAAACACAACCCTTGTCTATAAGCCTTAAAGTTTAATGCCCAATTTTTAAACAAATCATTTAAAAACGTCTCATTCTTTTTTCACTGTTTAGGAATCTTAAATGTGTTGATGAACAGACTAAAACCCGTAGACTATTCCTTGTGCTACTTGACGTGTTGTTTGGAACAATGAGTTGAATGCGTACTGACTGGGCATTTTGACCAGTACCCTACATTCTGATTTTGTAAACCAGTTTTCTGATTTAAAAAGTTGTTTCCCCCCCCCCCTTCCCTTTTTTTTTCAACCACATTTGAGTGGGATAAAAGTTTTAAAAAATAAAATAAAGACTATCTCATTTTTAAAGCCACGTTGAAGAATGTAAGACGCCTTATGTGTAAGGATAAATATTGTTCACATTGATATATTTTTCTTCCTCTTTTGGGGTGTTGGGAGGGGAGCTATTGGTAAATTTTAAACTTAAAAAATATTTATTTAAAAAAATCTTTACGATTGGGTTTTTTTTCTGTTAGAAAAATGTAAAACACATATAAAAAAAAGGAATCATTTGTTGTACCGCAGAACGGACTTGGCATTTCTTGAAGGTCTTAGAACCAATGGAACATCCTTGGAAGATGGTGGTGTTGTGGGCTGTGGTGTATTTTGTGATGGTCAGTGCGGTGCCCGAAGATGGAGTCGCCAATGATCACCGCAATCCTTACAACATCTATGGTAAAACTCCTTTTTGAAAAAAAAAAAACAACCCTGGCCGTTAATATCTGTCTTTAACGTACATGGACATTTCTAAGAAATGAATCACTTTGATTCTTTTTCACAGGGTAATAAACCTACAGAAGACGTAGTTACAATAATACTTTTTGTGAACTATACTGTTTCTTTCTAACTCATAAATTATTTTGAATGAAACATAAGTTATATATATNTATATATATATTTATATTATGTTATTAGTCCGTCCTAACGGTCGAGGACCACAGTCATCATATTAGTCATGTGCTTAGGCAGCTACGTGTGTCCTCTGGTGGCTTATTAGCCCTATTGTTGCACGAAGTACAGTCAACCTTCTCTTGTCGCATGCCGAAGTACAGTCAACCTTCTCTTGTCGCATGCCGGACAAGAGAAGGTTAGGATATATATTGTATATTTTATCGATGACGTCACCACTCTTTCCTATAGACCTCTGTCAATGGACATACAGTGAGACTATGCTTTCGTTTTTAACGATGATATTTATAAAGCAAAAGATGGACACATTTCGAATCTGTACTTGTCTGTCATATGCAACGTAAATGGAGTTGTATGTTACATATGAATATGATTGAAATGCAATATTCCATCAGGTAATATGACTTAAATGAAATAATCCATCATACAACATGCCATAAATGCAATATTCCATCACGCAACATACTAAATCATACTAAATTGCTGTTCTTTCAGATTACAGAGATCACCCATGCAGACGGCCGTGTGAGGCAGGCGCCCCGCCCATGACATGCCACTACTACTTACTTCTGGAGCACTACACAACCATGTCGTCTGCTTGCTACGATTGTCCAGCCAACAAAACCAGCTGTGACCTCTCGCAGTGTGTCACCGGGGACGGGGCGGCTCGGGGCTTGTTAACAGCCAACCGAATGGTCCCTGGCCCGAAAGTTTATGTGAGTCTAAGGTCTTGTTAACAGCCAACCGAATGGTCCCTGGCCCAAAAGTTTATGTGAGTCTAAGGTCTTGTTAACAGCCAACCGAATGGTCCCTGGCCCGAAAGTTTATGTGAGTCTAAGGTCTTGTTAACAGCCAACCGAATGGTCCCTGGCCCGAAGGTTTATGTGAGTCTAAGGTCTTGTTAACAGCCAACCGAATGGTCCGTGGCCCGAAGGTTTATGTGAGTCTAAGGTCTTGTTAACAGCCAACCCAATGGTCCCTGGCCCAAAAGTTTATGTGAGTCTAAGGTCTTGTTAACAGCTAACCAAATGGTCCCTGGCCCGAAAGTTTATGTGAGTCTAAGGTCTTGTTAACAGCTAACCAAATGGTCCCTGACCCGAAAGTTTATGTGAGGCTAAGGTCTTGTTAACAGCCAACCGAATGGTCCCTGGCCCGAAAGTTTATGTGAGTCAAAAGGTATTGTTAACAGCCAACCGAATGGTCCCTGGCCCGAAAGTTTATGTGAGTCTAAGGTCTTGTTAACAGCCAACCGAATGGTCCCTGGCGCGAAGGTTTATGTGAGTCTAAGGTCTTGTTAACAGCCAACCGAATGGTCCCTGGCCCGAAAGTTTATGTGAGTCTAAGGTCTTGTTAACAGACAGCCAACCGAATGGTCCCTGGCCCGAAAGTTTATGTGAGTCTAAGGTCTTGTTAACAGCCAACCGAATGGTCCCTGGGCCGAATGTTTATGTGAGTCTAAGGTCTTGTTAACAGCCAACCGAATGGTCCCTGGCCCGAAAGTTTATGTGAGTCTAAGGTCTTGTTAACAGGCCAACCGAATGGTCCCTGGCCCGAAAGTTTATGTGAGTCTAAGGTCTTGTTAACAGCCAACCGAATGGTTCCTGGCCCGAAGGTTTATGTGAGTCTAAGATCTTGTTAACAGCCAACCGAATGGTCCCTGGCCCGAAGGTTTATGTGAGTCTAAGGTCTTGTTAACAGCCAACCTAATGGTCCCTGGCCCGAAAGTTTATGTGAGTCAAAAGGTTTCTATAACACACCCACACGAATTATGATGGTATATTACAAAACAACAACCAAAATTAACACCACTATTATAAAACATCATTTCGAATGATAGCTGTAAATAATTTTCTAAAAAAGAATTAAGGACTATTATAATGTTCAGTATCCGCACTTCCTTAAACCACCATTTTAATCTTAATTAAAGAAGACAGGTCTTTAACAAGATCACACAAGACAGTTTTATTTATTTACATATGCAATGAAAACTTGTACAGCTACCTGTTCAAAATGAATCAATTTGATAGTGATGAATGGACAAGCCAGAAATGGGAGCCAGTGTCCATTGCTTGAAAATTGACATTAAAAAATTGATGAACAGAGCATAACCCCATCAACATTCCCAACACTTCTTTCAATGATTATTGGAATATAGCTGGAAGCAGAGGCGTCACTGGGGTTGGTGTCCCCCGGGGCGTCCAGCCCTACCATACCCCCCTAGAGACGCCACTGGATCGAAGTGTTGGGAATATGGATGTCAAGATAGTTGCTGAAATCTCATCATGGGACAAAATGAGAGAAAAATAAAAGTAGAGTAAAGTTTGTCAGCACAAAAGATGTCAAATATATCAGCATTTGTTAACAAATACTTAGTCTGTTAATGGCTATATAAAGTAAATATTTAGTTTTTCCTTATAGATTTGATGTCTTTCAATTTATTTTTAAATAGAACTTTTCAGGTTATTCACTAGGAGTATAAGAGACACATGTGGCATATTGTCATCACTGGGAATGTTGTTTAATTATCTATAGGTTTAAAAAAAATTATTCAATGGCTGATTAATGGCTTGTTACTGAAAATCAACATTTTCAAAAAATATATTTCTTGTTTAAATCTTGTTCCCAAATGCTTGATCGTTCTCAGGTTTGTAAAAATGACACCATTGAGGTGATGATAGACAATCGTATGGAGCTTGGGGAGGGGACTAGTATCCACTGGCACGGCATTCGACAGTTAGGTACACCACATATGGATGGCACCAATCTGGTGACACAGTGTCCAGTGCATCGCTGGTCAACTATGAAATACAGGTTTGAAAATGATCGTTTTAGGTTTAATATCTGTATAGTTGGTTGTGAAATGCTTTAAAAACAAGTTCTTTCATGAAAATTATTAACGCTTCTTCACACTAACTTTTATATTGGTGGAAATTACTGTAATGGAATTTATGCTATACTGTTAAAAAAATTTTCAGATTGAATGGTATGCATTATTGAGAAGAATAATTAATAAATGAAAATTATTTTCAATGACACTGCAACTTAAAAAGAGTTAAAGAATTTAATGCATACAAATGATAAAAACATAACACTAGAAGCCTTATCATATACTCATCAATATTTCTATGTTAGTTTTCAGGCCGTGGACACAGGCACCCACTTCTGGCATGCCCATTCCTCCATGCAAAGAGCAGAAGGCCTCTTTGGAGGGCTCATCATAAGGGAGCCCAAAAGCGAAGACCCTCAGGGATATTTGTATGACCAGGATCTTGCCGAGCACTACATCCTGCTAGCTGATTGGACAGAGAAGATGTCAGGGGAGGCATTTGCTCAGGACTTTCATGGGGGTATCACCACTGAGGCAAGCAGCATCTTGATCAATGGTAAACGTCAAGAAGATTACATGCGTTTTTATAAGAGATTAGATTATGATTTTTACGTGAGTAATTTTTTAATGTTATCAATAGATAGAAACATAATTCTGGTAAAGAAGACTTTTTTGTATGTTTAAAATGCCTATTAAAAAGTTTGATCAAATGACTGATTAACTTGAGAATTCTCCACTGTGCAGAGGGTTTTCAAAAGTTAAAAATAAATAAATTTAAACAGTTCTGAATCATAATTCACGCAGCAGTTTATATGCAACATAAAGATATTGCTTTTGTTTATTTTCAAAATTAATAATAAGTTTAAAAATAATTATTATAATTAATCACATGTATTTACTAAATAAAAAAAAATTATTTTCTTTAATTACCCATAAAAGTTATAACTGCAAATTATTTTCATATTACACATGTTTTTATAACAGATATTTACTTATATACCTTTCTTTTCACTTTTTTAATGATAGGCAGAGGTGGATCGGGCAGCAATTCTTCAATGCCATATCCAGAGTTCCATGTCCAGGCAGGACAAAGATATAGGTTTAGAATGGCCTACAATGGGATTCTTAACTGTCCAATCTATGTTAGAATTGATGGTCATCCCTTGTTGATGATTGCAACCGATGGGGAGGACTTTGAACCTCTGGAAGTTGATGCATTTATGATTTTTTCTGGAGAAAGATATGACTTTGTCCTTCATGCCAAAGAGGGCGTTATGGAATCATTTTGGATGAGGTTTAAAGGTCATGGCCGTTGTCTTGCAACTCAGACTTTTCAGGTATGAAATCAATTTCAATGAATATGTTTTCTGTTTAATTCTTTTAAATTAAAACAAAACAAAATAAAACAAAACAGGATATGAAAATAATTTTGATATAAGTGAATACTATTTTGTGATTTTATTTCAAGTCTTCAAAGTCTTAAAACACCAAAACAAAATCTAATTTTTAAAAGAATTTACATGCTTGTTCTTTAATGCAAACTAACATAAGTGATTGATAGTTTTACTGATTAAACATTGCAGGCTGCTATTTTAAGATACAATGGTGCAGAGGCTGAAAATCCAGAAGGGGAGGCTACCTTTAAAAATACCATAGAGCCCAAGACTGAAAGAGTAAGTTGATTTTACTATGAATCTTTTTCTTAAGTTTATAGGTATCTGCCATTTGTAATCTTTCCCTTTGGTTAGCAATGTGGGGAACTCAACATGAATGTGTATAATGTGGGTCATGATTGTTGTTGAATGAAAAAATGTTTCCTTTATTTGTCTTCACTCTTGAGCCAAAATACCTGATCCTCTTCAAAGCAAATGAAGAACATACAATAATGCTTATATTATTAATTGTCTGCTCAAATCCAAGGAGTTTATAACATTTTCCATGGCTTTAAATAACATATTATATTTACAAATGCTTAAAAACTTTTTAAATAGAAAGTTGGTAAACAACAAAATTATTTCCAATTTAAAATTTCTAGTATTTTAAAAATTCTTTTTATTTACTTGGGGTGTCTGCCTGATTGACGCAAAAGCTTTGGATTGATTTTTAACCCACTTCCCTGCATGCTAGCCAGCTGATATTTGGAAGGCAGTTTCATGGCAACGATGAAAATGATCTGTAAAAAATTTCACTTTGATCGAATGTACTGTAATTAAATGAATGAATTTTTAGATTATCTCTATTTATCTCTATGTAGCATGTAAATCTTTGTGGTAGAGTGTCTCGGTATGCATTATATTGAACAATATTTTTAATAGTTTCCTGTCTCATGATGCAGTGTGATTTATATTGACCATACTTTTTAAAAAATGTGCTCCCAATCTGTAAGTTTAAATGCTAGTGTCTCTTGCAATGCGCATTATATTAAACATCTTTTTATAACCCATTTTCCATTATCAAATAGAAATGAAATTTAGCAGGCAGACTGTAGTAGTTTTTTTTAAATATCAATTCTTTATAAATGAGACATAACTAAAATTTTGGATTTTAGGATTGTCATGACTTATTTTAGTAGCTTACTTATTTTAGTAACTGACTTATTTAACTCCGTTGACCTAATTATTTCAGTCATTGAACTGACTGACAAAATTCTATTTTAGCATATTCAATCCTATTTTAGCATATTCAATCCTGTATAAGATATAAGTATTTTCTATTTGTTTTTCTCATTTATTATTTTTTAAAGGCTAACATTTTTTTTGAGTATCAGTTACTCTTCTACCTTTTGCAATGATTTTATATTATTGTCAGGAAAATATAAAATATATTTGCTTTAAATTATTAGGCCCTGTATATAATAATTTATATTAGGCAAAAAAAACATTTTTTCAAACCATGATGGTCTATAGCAGTGGTTCACAAATAGTGGGGTGCCCCCCCCTAGGAGGGGTGCAAGGCTCCATCAAGGGGGGCTTGTTTAACCTCAGCAGAGGTGTACTTATAACAATTTAATAGACAAATGATACTATTTACAATCACGTGAGGGGTGGGGGGGGGGGCGAAATGTTTTCTTCTTCCTAGGGTGGGGGATGACAGAAAATAATTGAGAAGCACTGGTCTATAGGGAACAAGTGAAGTAGTGTTCAATTGTTTTCTTGAGTCACAGCTTATGAGCAAGGTTTTGTGTGGCTTGCACAATGCTGAGCCTAGGTGACCTTGCCAGCACTGAGGCTTGAGCCCGTGATGCTCTATAGCCTTGGTAAGTCAGCCCAGGATGCTAGGGTTAGACCACTGCGCCACATAAAGGCATACATTTAAATATTTAAAAGAAAATTTACAACTCAAAATTTTAACTCAATATCTGTTGTGTCCTCAAAACAATTTAACCTTTTTTACCATCCACATTCACATTATTTTGGGATAAAAATTGATGGACAGGCTCTTTATGCCATTTAATAGGCATGACATTAAAACTTTTGCACTTCTAATGCCTTTGTACTAAAAACTGGAACCTCTTATTTTGTAAATGAGCTAATATTTGAGCTTTTTTAGCCATGATTCTTCAAATTGTTTAAAAAGAAGCAACAATTTTGCTTTTAAGTTCTTACTCTTATTGATTCAAGATTTATTTTCCAAACATCAGCAGAGCTAATAAATGATTTGAATATTTGCTTTAGGTACTGAATGGACGTAGCCGATCCCCTGGAACAAGCTTTCAAATTGTTGATCTCAATGCTCTCCCAGAAGTTAATGAAGACCAAATGCTGAAAGCTAAGCCAGCAAAACAGTTTTACATTTCTATCGGTTAGTTAAATATTATAAACAGATTGATTGCAAAATTTTTTAAACTTTAACATAATAAATGTTTTCAAAATTGAAATATATAAACCTTATAAAACCCAAATTATTCAAGATTATAATTTAATTGATTTTTAATTCAACCATTATTTGCATTTTAAAAATTTACTTCATAATTTCATTTTCTAAAATAGGGGCAAGTGAAATAGTAGACGAGAGGTTCCTTCCCCCGCCTCATCCTTACCTGACCACTGAGAAACCTCCACCCGTCCGTCCTTTCAATCATCAGCTCAATTATATATCATCAAGACTTCCTCCTTCCCCACCCCTGACACAGTATGATGATATACCACAGGTGTGTAATTATTTCCCCCAGTCAGAGAGGGAATTCACTATGCACTGCTTCAAGCTTGTGAAAACTTCTTAGAGTATATTCTTAACAGTATGAAGATCTATCAAATAACATATATATCACATATGCATAATAAAAAATAAATTTAAAAAATTAAAAAAAATTAAAATGATGAAATATAATTAAAGATAATTTTTAAGGCAGAAATGTTTTAATATTTTTTCCTGAACAGGATCTGATTTGCAATAATTCTACTATGACCTATGACTGCAGTAAAGAATTATGTATGTGTGTCCACATGCTGAAATATGAGATAGGAGACCTGGTCGAGATTGTACTAGTGTCCTACAAGAACACATTGATACACCCAATGCACATGCATGGTCACTCATACAAGGTGCTCACTATGCACAGGGTAAGTTGTGTGGTCAGTCTGGCCAGGTAGAGCTGTGTGGTCAGTCTGGTCAGGTAGAGCTGTGTGGTCAGTCTGAGCTGTATTGCCACGCTAACATGGCTTCAGGTTCTCCACAATTATATGGATGTATTTAATTATATTAATGTGTTCATATGTTGAGATGAGGGACAATTTAGAAAATAATATTTTTAATACTTATTTTAAAAAAACATGATATATATTAAAGAGGTTACATACAATTTTTATCATTTAGAAAAGTGCCACTTATTATAGGCTCAATCTTATTAGATGAGTCTTCACTTTTTCAAAATCAAATTCCATAAAAATTGAAACTTATACATTTGAGTCTCAATAACACAATATTTGGGGTTTCTAATTTGATAAAATCAATGGGATAACGAAGTGAACAGCAGGGAAAAATAATTGCCTTATTTAAAAAAAATTTTTTCAAATATTTTAATTATCACTACTTTATATTTTTCAACTTAAGTTCGGTCGTGATATAACAGTCAATGAAATCAAACAACTAAATGAGCAAGGAAAAATTCCAAGAAAAACATCTAAAGCTCCCAGAAAAGACACTCTTGCTGTCCCAGAACAAGCTGTCACAATCATCCGATTCAAGGCAGATAACCCAGGTAATATTAAATTTTGATACTCAAACATGTTTATCTTTAAGTTAAAATCTTCAGCACAATTTTGCTGGAGTAAATTTAGAAAGCTATAAGAATCAATACCTTAAAAAAAAATATTAATATTGATGGAGTTGAGTCTGCATTTTGTTTACTTCTTTTTTTCACAGTAAAGTAAAGTTTCATACAAAAAAAAATACTTAAGTTATCCCTTGAGAGTAAATTAATTTTTTTTTTGTTTTTTATTTAAAAGCACACCCTATCTTAGTTAATATCTTAAAGCTGATAATATGCAAAACAGATTCTCTGACAACCTTTTAAAATTTTTTTGCATTTTTTAAAAAATAACATTTTTACATAAATGAGCCAAACTCATCTCCACAGGGTTTTGGTTTTTCCATTGCCATATTGAGTTTCATGCTGAGCTCGGTATGCAGCTTATTCTTCAAGAGGGAAACCCTGATGAGATGCCACCACCACCAGAAGAATTCCCTACATGTCAAAGCTGGAAACCTAGCAGAAGTTCAAAGGACAAAAGTCACAAGAGAAAAAACAAAGTGGAAGGTCAAGCGGCACAGAATCAGGTCAACAGTACTTCTGGCAGCCTAACTATTGGACAGCAGACAGCCTCAGCTTTTACATTCTCTCTAGGTATTGCCCTGAGCTGTATCGCCAGTGTAGGCATAGTCCTAATGTTGTTTGTCAGCTTCCGAAAGAAATTCCAGAATCGAAGCATTTATGAACCGGTGCTTATTCAAGAGTTTGAAAGCTATGATAGTATTCAGTAGTATGCAAGGCTATATTTAACCATATAGATTAAAAACATGTAATTAATTTTTTAAAGAAAATATGAAATATTTAATGAAACATATATTTAGTTATTTCAGAGTGTTTAATCAGTTTAAGGCATTAGTGATTTCTTTTCCCTTTATTAAGGGTAGACGAATCTTGCTTTAGCGCCTCACTGTTTAAAATGTTCTAGTTCTAGTACCAAGCACCGTACTTAACTTCATTAATATTTAAAAGATTTTAATCAAAACACTTACAGTTTTATATAATTTTCACTCAGCCTTAGTCAGGACTTGAAAAATTATTTGTTCCAACTTTTTTGTTACCCCTAAAGATTAGAACATATAAAACAACAGTGTTTAAAAAAACAACAACAAAAAAAAAAACTAAACAAACCAAAGAATCAATAACCTCATTGTTACTTTATTGTTGCCTAAGTTGGATAATATGTCATAACTTTAGACTATTGATATTTATAGCTATTTTTAAGCTTTTTTTAAAGGTACTCCATGATTTCCTAGTTGAGTTATCAGGTGATAAGATAACATAAACTGTATGTTAACTGTATAACTGTGAATTGCTCTCTCAAACAATGAGACATTAAGACAGAAGTGCACTGAATACTCACCAATGTTTAATGTGCCTCATCAATATAATATGCTTGTTAAGTAAATTTAGTCTTTAAAACTACAACCTCAATAATCTTAATAGCCTTATTATAGAAGAGCTGAAAAAGTTTTCAAGTTTTGTGGGGTGGGAAAACATAGACTATCTCAAAGGTGTTAAATTTTATTATGAAAATGAACCTTCACTGAAAGGCTAGATGTTTTCCATATACATTATTGCATTTGCTTACTTGTAGAATATTACACATATATTACGTGGTTCAATGTTTATTATACTAAGTTTTAGAAATTTTTAAATATAAAGAGTAAAAAATTTAAACAAACTTGAAAAAGAAAAAAAAAGGAAAAGAAAAAAAAAACTTTTTTTTTTTTTTTTTTTTTTTTTTAACATTTAGACTTCTGATCGTTTTGATTGTGTAAGTTATTGAGAAAAAAATTATATATATTTTTCTAAACTTTTGACAATTGATAAATTTATATTTTTAGACTTTGATATGGGGGGTCTGTTCATAAATGATGTCTAGCAACTAAAAGGGGTGTGGGGTCACACATTTGTGACAATGTATAAAAAGGGGTAGGGGGTGTTTAAGAAATGTGTTGTCACATCAAAATGTGAAACTTTACATAAAAGCTCCACTTAAATATTTGATTGCTTCCAATTTATTTATGACGTTTTACAGCGTGTTACAATATTAGATTGTCATTTTATACCAAATACATACTTACAATAAAAAATTAATTTTAAAAATGCCCATTTTCAAATAGAAATTTTGGCTTTTGTGTTGGGGGGGGGGAAATTATATTGAATGGGGGACTGAGTTTTTGAGACAAAGGGGAAGGGGGGTAATAATTGACCGAAATCGCGTGATGCCATCAATGGATGGTCCCTTAATTCTTATAAACTTATATTCAGAGGACGTTTAACCTCATAATATTTTGTTTTATAAATACCATTCAGTGTTAGTCTAAACTAAACAAATATTTTATATTCAACACAAAAATGAATTAAAATTTTAAAAATTTAATTTCAAATTTGAAATTAAAATAAACAAATTGATACAAATTTACATAGATAATGAACATATTATTCGCCTGTTTATTGATTGACATCTACTGTTAGTAAAAAATGATGAATTGAATTAACAAAACAATTAAGCATTCAAGAAAATAACAAGAATGTAAATTTTATAGGAGCTTATCATAATTCCAAATTCACAAATCAAATTATGAATAAACTATATATAAATAAATATATATATATTTAAATTAATTACTTAATACATGTATTAAAAAAATATACACACAATCTAACCATGACTGTTTAGTCTACATCAGGAAACCACGATTGTAGCAAAAATTAAAAAGGGAAGACTGCGCTAGGCAGGACAATTAGTTGCACCAAGAAAAACCCCAGAGGAAAATGGCTCAAGGGTAACCGTGGGGTTAGATGGATGGATGAAGTGGAGAAAGATCTACATCATCATCAACTGGGCATCCAATGTTGGAAAGAAAGGCATTGGTTTGGTCTGAGTGGAAAGAGGTGGTGAGGCAGACCCAGGCCCTACATGGGCTGAGTGGAAGGAGGTTGTGAGGCAGACCCAAGGCCTACATGGACTGAGTGGAAGGAGGTTGTGAGGCAGGCCAAAACACTATATGGGCTGAGTGGAAGGAGGTTGTGAGGCAGGCCTAAGCCCTACATGGACTGAGCGGAAGGAGGTAGTGAGGCAGGCCCCATGGCCCTATATGGACTGAGTGTAAGGAGGTGGTGAGGCAGGCCCAAGCCCAAAATGAGCTGTAGGGGAGGATTTAATAAACCGTTTCAGCTCTGGAAAAGTGGGGATGGGAAGAACGGCACGCATCAAGGTTTTAATCTTGAATCTCCAGATTGCAGCGATGAATGTCAATGAAATTAAAATGCTACATTCTGAAATGTCGCTTCCAAACATAAAGGGCATGACGAAATTTGGGTTTACTTATATTTTCATAGCAATCAAATGATGCGTCAGCATCAACCAAAATTTGTCGTTGGAATGGCTGGCCATCAAACACAACGTACTACAGTTATCATTTTAAAATGTTTAGTCTGATATTGCATTCGTAATAAGTTTCTCTTAAATCCTTCAGAAGTAGATTGCATTCTAAACTTTATTCGAATACAATCTATTTATTCCTAATTGCTTGTAAGGCTTTTAAACTGCTGATCTGTCGTCTTCCTTGTTTCAATTGGGTTGTGTCGGGGAGCAGCATAATCTGTTGCAAGTTAACAATATCAATGGCTGCCGAATCCCTATCTCTGTGGTTGTTCCAGTGACCATTTATGAGTAAAAGAAATTCACCTTCTTTTAAGGACTGGCGATATTTGTCAATATATACGTTCAGGTTTCCCATTTTAGAAATGCCAAGAAAAGATTGAAATCGAAGTATGGTCATCTGTCCGGTTAAGTCCTTAGGAAAAGAAAGAATCGAAATTGATTGTAAAACTTAATATGTTAAAAAATAAATATTTCAAGTAGGGCTGCGGAAATTAACGATTAGTCTCTCAATTAAAAAGTTTTATCGATTAAAATTATTTTAATCTATAAAATAGTGATTAAAATTAAAGAAAATATTATATTATAAACAATTTTTTCGATTTATTATAAATGATTAATTATTAATAATAGATTTTTAATTATGTACAAACTTCTTGGGTTGAACTTGTGGTTGTTAATAATATATTTTTAATTATGTACAAACTTCTCCAAGAAAAAAAAATATTCTTAAAGTGTAAACTTTAAAATAAGCTGTTTTTATAAGGAAAATAATATAAAAACACACTGTTGTACTTAGTTAAAAATAACAAAAAGTAAAGCTTTTTTACATTAAATTGAACTCCTTATTTTTTTTAAATATATATCCTAAATATATTTGTTTTAATTAAATACTTAAGATATGGGCATTTTATGAAATTTTCAGTTTACTGACGTCATACATCTTATTTTCAGCTTTAATCAAAATTATCGATTAATTATTCGGTAATTTTTAAAAAGTTAATGATTAATTTTAAATTAATCGATAACAGCCCTACATAGAATATGAATGCATTTAGCTATCAGCTCCTTGTCATTTTGCAGTCTCATCTCGATTCTTATTTAATTATGGAGATTGGCTATTTAGTTTAAAATCAATCTATTTGGCTTATCACATTAAAAAAAAAAGGAATAGTTTTGAAAGCTTTAAATTTAAGAACATTTTTTTTAAAAAAATGAGTCTGTTGCAAAGAATTTCAACAAATCGGTTATTTATATATTATTTTAAAAATATACACATACCATTATTATTGCAACATTTTTAAGCCTTTTCCTGGATCAATTTAATTTGCTCCAAAATTCGGAACATTTTTTAATTCTAAATTTTGTTTTTGTTTAGATGACAAGGCAACTTTCCCTGCCATCTTCAATTTTTTCCGTGAGTAATGTTGTCCCGAGTCCCGACTAGGTCAACCCTAGCTACATTTATAGCAGCTCTCAAGAGATTGCATAAAGAAACTTAAAAAAATATATATACACTTGCAACCAACCTGAACAACTACATATAGCTGGTGCAACTCATCAAAATTCACTATAAGAATTTGTAAAAGAATTGCTTTTATTGGTCCATTCAGCAACTCATCTGTAAAATAAATTCACATTCTTCTGATTATGTTAAGCTTTAGAAATGAAATTATGATGGATGAGGGAAACACAAAGCTGCGACAAGAGGCAAAGTCATGACTTAGGGCCCAAAACCAATACCTCACCCCCTCCAACACCCCCTTCCCCAAAGGGGCCGTCCATAAAGTACGTCACGCTATTTTTGACAATTTTAAACTCTCCCCCTGTCACAAAGTGTCACAAATCTTGCCCCCTCCCCCAAAGTACGTCACACTTTCGTACAAAAATATATATATATTTTTATAACAAAATAATTAAAATTTAACATAAAACCCCGTGACGTCACACATGGCCGGACACCCCCTCCCTCTGTCACAAACTGTCACACTTTCTTACACCCCCTCCCCCCCTCTGGAGCGTGACGTACTTTATGGACGGCCCCAAAACAACAACAGACATTTTTTTAAAAATTGTAACACTGTTTTACCATATCCCACAACTTTAAAGAAATTTCGCTTTATCTTAGTTTTTAAATAACTTGTGCAGTGCGGTAGCCAGGAATTTTAAGGGGTTTGGGGGCCCTTCGGGCTTAACTTTTTTAGAGGCCCCGCATGCATGACGGTAGCGTAATATTTAATGTTAAAAAAATTTCGGAAACTTATTTTGGGGCTCCTCTCAAGTGAGGGCTAGGCCTGTCAACGGGTACCCGGGACCCGGGTACCCGTTGGCATGTGATTACCCGGGTAGTAAAAATCCGCCCGGGTACCCGTGAAAATGTAGCTTCAATATCTGTATTATGGGATGTCAAAACTTCGGCTCCCGATCGGCTTTTTTTTTTTTTTTAAAATTTAAATTTATTTTTTAAAAAAATGTTTACATTGTGGCTCACGCAATATTTTATAAAATTAAAATGTTTGTTTGAAATATGTGCTGTGAAGTACATTTAAGGAGAAATATCTGTCAACGGGAAATAAAATACGGTCCCAACAAACTACAATCTATTTTTATTTTTTATATATCTTTTTTCTCTCAACAATAATGCGTACAAGGTTGTCAGTATATAAAGTTAATAAATTAAATAGCTGCTAACAGTGTAAGATGGGTAAGACGTCGGCTGTGGGCTAGGGACTGCATAGAGATGAAAGACGCCGTGTTTGTTTTTGTTCTTAAAAAGACCCCTTCTTTGACACTAATTATGATTTGAAATATGCCGACATGAGGTTAATTATTTTTCTTGATCTACCCTCTCCCTCCCCTGGTTTAACCGCACCCTCTCTATTCGCTTGTGTTTATTGTGTTTGTTCACACGAGCTGACCTTGAAAGTCTGATGTTAATAAGGCGTACCAGATTGTCAGCTTTTAAAGTTAATAAATTAAAAAGTATAAAAAGTTACTAACATGGGTAAGTCGTCGGCCGTGCGGAGAGACTGCATAGAGATGAAAGAGGACGTTTTGGGTTTG
>MUZC01004604.1:1012540-1024027 GCA_002072015.1 Radix auricularia | reverse complement strand
CACACACACACACACACACACACACACACGCGCAAGCACACATAGACAATTGTTTGCATGCGCTTCACAGTTGCGCAGTTGTACCCAACATTTTACGTCTTTTTGTATGTTAACAGGTGAATGAACCCCCCCCCACCCCAATATAAGATATAATGATGTTATTTGGTTGCAGTACTTACAAACTTCTGGTCTAGGCACACTGTGCAGGTACTGACTGATTTCAATTATGCCTGATGCCATCAACGTGTCTTTATCCTCTTGTTTCAACCTTGAGCGTGCATTTGCAAAAGATCTTACGCGATCTGTTTGATAGAAAACAGAGATTCGAGAAAAGTATATAAATCTAATACATTACTTAAAATTATTGATGTTTTTGAATAGTATATAGGGAGCTCATAAGAGAAAAAAATTAACTCTATCATGCTGGCAACTGGTATGAGGAAAAGACGTATGCAAGAAAGACATGTCAGTGGCGCAGATAGACCATAAGACGTGGGAGGTCATTGCCGAGAAGTGCACACTCTGGCGGGCGAAAATGCGTGTGGGCATCCACACATATTTATATATATGCATATATATACACAATGACATTTTAAAGCACAGTGGTAGTTAGCTTTTGTACACAAAAAGAATTTTTAAAAAGTAGATCTTAGATCTAACTGCTTATCCCCTTTTATGACTACGACCCCGTTTTTCACGCCGCTGAACCATGACCCACACCATTAACAATACATATATTAAAATAATGATAATATTAAAATGATGATAATATTTATCCCGTTCTACAAACGAACATATACCATGTAAGCGTAAGACGGAATTGTGTTGGTATTTATTTTTGTATTAATATATAATTTGTTAAAAACTCAGAAGTTAAGCATTTTATTGCAAGCATCCCTAGCAGCCTTATATTAAGTTTTATTATCTGAATGTTATCAGGAAAAATACATTCTACAACTTTGTTTTCCAAAAAGAATTATCAAATTTAGCTTAAAAGATAATATATATTCTATTTTTCTAAAAGTAAAAAAAGATTCCATTCTAGCCAGTGAATAACAAGATAATAACCATCAGAAGTTGAGTCAATTTGGTTGCGATCTGTAAGGACATAATTGTACGTATAATAGAGAGCAAGTCGGCTTACTTACCGCAAAGTAGTTTTTGCACAAAGTTCGTACGGTGTTGACGGCGGCACTTCGCGCTGCAGTATTTTAGCTGCTGGCACTGACTGCAGCAATTCATTGAGTACTGCTCCGTGGCGCACACACAGCAAGTGCCTAGATAAACAATTTTCTGCTTCTCTGCGTAGAGTCCATCATAAAGAATCATTTCGGCTCCAGTTATATTGTTGGAACCACTGAGCGCCCGTTCGTTCTTCTGATTTCTTGATATTGTTTGGACATTTTTGCATGAATCATTTTGTTTTCCACTAGAAGAAATTGTCGGAATATAACCAGATTTATTTTTTGTGATGGCTGTAGGTGGACGGGGTGTTTCAAGCTCTTCGCTAACCTTTTTAGTGTTGTTTCTCTTCTCGCTGGCGTGGACCTTCAACGTCTCTTGGTTTCCGATGATGTTTGTCAGTGGCTTGCGGTTGTTTTTAGTTTTGCGACGCCCCATTGCCTTAGAGGGAGTTGAATCGCTATTTATTTACAAATGACTTTTTGTTTTACTACAAGCCTTTTCCCCCCGGCTTTGGGCCTCGGACATTCGAAAAAAAAAATTGACCCAGTTGTATAAATATTAAGTAGAGAATAAATTTTTGTAATTTTGTTATGTTATTTTCGGGCCCTTTACTTTCCTTTGATTATAATTTCACTTGTTTGGATACCTAAAGAATGAAAAAAAAAAACCCAACAACAATGATATGCGTTCATTTAGCTAAAACATATTGAGTCAAATCTCTCTTTTTATTTGATTTAAAAAAAAATATATATGTATGTTTTTATTTACAAAATTTGTTATCAAGGTCGTAGATTGTTACTTCTTCCATATAATAATATTAGCTTAAAACCTTTTTCTCATTTAACCAATTCATGGGAGTACACTTTTGCATGAATGTAGAATACATTTTTACTTATGTTCCGCCTCGATTCATGTCATGCCGAGCAATCACGACCCTAGTAGGAGCCGCCCCTGCTATTTTCTTGGGTATGTGCCTCCTCCTTCACCCCTACCCCCTCGATGTCTTCAAAGTTAATAGCCCAATTTATTTTCTTATTTTAAAAAATCCGCTAGGAAAGAGAGTATATCTCCGGAAGAGTACAATGATATCACTGAAAACAAAAGTGTTGACCTGACCATACGTTAAGCTAACTAGAGTGTGTAGTTCCTAAAAATAACTATTCCAAACCGTGACCTAAAACTAAATAACGTTTTCAGTTCGAAGGATGAAATGTGTTCAAAACATTAGATGCACGAATGCTCGTGCACAATACACAAGTGAATTAAACGATTGGCTCGATGGAAAAAAGTTCAGTTTTTTATAATGCCACTAATTAATATTAGTTTTTTTTCTTCAAGATATATTTGGTTTCTATAAATAAAATCAACGAGCTTTGTAAGTTATGTTATTTATGTTATGTAAGTAGGAGGCCTACCCTAGGATTCTTGGGGGGGGGGGGGGAATAGGATATTTTAATGTATGGGTAACGTGGGGCAGAATAGTGTGGGGCAGAATAGTGTGGGGCAGAATAGTGTGGGCAGAATAGTGTGGGGCAGTTGAGCTACATATAAGTTTGAAATTGAAACACGTCTAATCTTACTTTATAGGACAATGTTGGTGAATACTTTTTGAGCTCACGTACCAAAAATCAAACAAACGCTACTTATCAATATATAGTCGCGTGCCGTCTGTGGTTCGCGTGCCACATCTTCGCCATTACTTGTATATGATAACGCTTAAGGCTAAGCTAATGTTTGCAGACTCAGAAATTACGTTAAATTCACTGCCAATTAGATATAATACAATAACATGGAGCACAACTTTCATAATTAGCATCTTCCTACCCAAAAAAACACACAAAACACGGAATGTTAAACGCTGTTCAATTCAATTTACGAAAGAGATTAGAATTTTATAATAATGCAATATAAAAGCTCTTGCCGACTTGTAACCGAGTTACTGGCAATGGCACTTATGTGGAACAGTATCAATAAGAGTTAACAAAATAAAATAAGGTGAATAAGTGGTTTTATAATAATAAAATACTAATAACAACAATTTATGAAGTCACATAGCGCAGTACCCCGGCAAACAGCTAGGCTTACAGCGCTTCAAATAAAAATAGTTATACATTCACATATATTATATTTATAGATTCATACATGGTACATGCCTTTAATTTAATTGAAACTTTCATGCCCTAAACATTGAGAACATAGAATGACATGGAATATGTAGATTATACTTTAATGTCTTCAAGAACAAACAAACCCAACTTACCTTTGTTTATATTCATTCAAGGAATGTTCTCAACTGTAGTCTGCTGTGTTGTTTCCCATCAACTAAAGGAGACCAATGAAGACATGAATTAAAAACTGTTTTTAAAAATATCAGCGTTCTGGAAATTCCCGTTTCTATCTTTTGATATACACGTAATGTATTGATATTTTACGCTGTGTTACAGTGTTACTGAATGTGAAACCGAAACAAAACAATTTGCTTTACATTTATTCACCGAAATGGAATCTTTTTTCTTTGCAAGTTTATTTATATAAATGCCATGTCTATCAGGTTTATGGACGACACGTCTGTTGCTGATAACAAAACTATAAACAACGATTCTACATCAGGGTTCGGAACAAAGGAACAACTTTCAACAATATTAAATATTATTCTCAGTGGCGTCGCTAGGGGGGTGCGGTGGGGGCGGGTCGCCCCGGGTGACACCATCAGGGGGGTGACACTAGACCGTAAAATGCTATATATTCCCGTTATTTGGCACTTGAAAACTCGGATGATTTCTATGGGTTAAATCATGAGGGGGTGACACCATGAGCTACCGCCCCGGGTGACACCAACCCTAGTGACGCCTCTCATTATCCCCCCTTCCCCGCCCACGTACCCTTTTTGTTAATCCTTCATCTGAAATTCATTGGGGGGGGGGGGAGCCCAAGTCTGAGCATTTACATAATTTATCTTCAGTCCCATCCAGGGCTACGCTACTGGTGAAATAGAAAAAAAAACATGTTGTAGATTCCTAGCTCGACTTATTTCATAACATTTGTTGAAGTTGAAAGTTTGTTTCGATTATTTAAATAAATGAAATTTAAAAGTACATTAAATTTTTCAGTTCTTTTATCACCGGGACTTGGAGGCAGACACCAAGACATTAGTCCATGAATGGAAGATCCTGGAGTAACTGGCCCACGATAGAGATGCTTGGCGGTCTGTTGTAGGTGACCTATGTCCTTGGAGGAAGCGCAGACGCCGACGATGATCGGTTGATGTCCCTTATGGACGAGAAGGCTCAGCAACGTGTATCTCAATGTCCTACGTGATCTATTTCTGGCATAAACTTGAAATGATATAAAAATATAACTTTTCATGACCAGCAGTGACCATTACTGACCATTGATTGGTCCCTGCAGGTTTCATCTTTGATCTTTAATTTAGGAAATTAAACTTTAACTTTATTTATGACGTCCTGCCTGAACATATACACAAGGCATTCTCTCTAGACAAAGTGTTTGGTTTATCTTATCTGAGGTTGATGAGGAATCGTAGAACATTTTACTTTTAAACTGGCATTTAAATTTATTTAAAACTGTCTTTAATAGCCAAGTGTATTCTACAGGAGTTTGTGTAGTGCCCCCACACACACCCAGAACACACATGTTTAATTTTATTGTTTCACGTGCATTTATTTTTAACGCAAAAGTCACAATCACAATTCCTTCATAATTTTATTTTATTCTTAATACTAAAACACAGATAACTGATTTTTTTGTGTGCATCATTGGCTAAATAATACTAAATATGCAAAGCTTCTAACAAAGCAACGACATCACTAATCAATTTATTCTATTAATACTAGCTGAGTATGACATTCTATCGGCGATCGGAAATTTCGTTTTAAAAGAAAAATACCCCATTGAAGAATTTACCGGGTAATCAACATCGGAAATCTCCATTTTAATACAGAAATAAATAAATATATTTGTTACAGACGCTCCTTCAAGACAGAAGATTATTTCGTCCTACGCTTATCTATGGTTTGTGTCTAGTCCTGCATTCTGAACAGAGTTTTAATTTAAACAGCCTTTGATTAATACAAATTAAACAAAATATTAACTCAAACACATTGAATTCATAATTTCCTTTGAAAAGTTGAGAAGAAAAAAAAACAAAAAAGACGGCCCCAAACCCGAGTTTTGAACATCAAAGGCTCCACAAATCTAGCACACAAAATACCATCAGCCTATAAAACCACACGCCTATAACACAATAACCTTAAATGTCATCAGTCTAGATGGCAATTAGTTTTTAAAACACCATAACCTCCAACACCAATAGCCGATAATACCAAAACCACGTCATCTTTAAATAAGCGACAAATGTACAATAATAACAGCATTCCCTGTCGCTAACATCTTCCCCAGCAACTTCTCCTAATAAAATTTCAGATCCAAATTCAATGAACTTATCAAAGGTGATGAACCAGTCAACTAATTATTTAAGAAACGCCATTAGTAGAAAGAAACAAAATTAACGCAGGAAAAGATGGACAAGGCAGTGAAAGCAAACTCTTTAATAAATATACACATTAGAAAATACATACTGAAGAAGAGGAGATGTTATATAAACAATAATACCATTAAAATTAAATCATTAAAATTTACTTATATAGATCTACTATAAACAATGCATTGAAAAACTACAGAGAGTTCAAAATTTAGCTGCCAGATTAGTTCTAAAGGCAAAAAAAACATGACCATGTTACTCCGCTACTTTACTCACTTTATTGGCTACCCATACAAGCCCGAATTGATTACAAACTGGCCGTTCTGTGTCACAACTTCTTTTCTGACTCATGCCCTTCATATCTTACTGAACTTTTGTCAGTCTACTCACCAAGTCGTCAGCTACGCTCTTCTGCAGATACACGCATTCTCTGTGTTCCTAAGACAAGAACTAAAACATATGGCGAAGGTCATTCTCTTTTTGTGCAGCCAAACAATGACATTCTCTTCCATTACAAATCCGTAGTATTTCAACTGCTAAGTCATTCAAGACTGCACTTAAGACACATCTTTTTAAAATGTATTTTCAAAATTAATAAAACAACATTTCTTTAAATGATTAACGTAGCTGATGTATTGAGTATAACTTATTGTAATTTATGTAGTTAGTATGATATGAATGTTTCTTTTATTAATATACGTATTGTTATTTTCCATGTAAAGCGCTGTGAGCCTGGCTCCTTGCTGGGTTACAGCGCTATATAAATTATCATTTTATTATTATTATTATATATTCTTTAAATACAAAAATCTTTTTAAAAAATACTGAAATTATATTTGGAAAGAACTTAAAATGTACGCAGGTCCTTCTTCATTTTAAATAAATATTCCTTTTAAGATACTACACATTCTGTTAAATATACACATGTACGTAAATCTGGTTTTGTTTAATTTTCATGACTTCAACATCATTGAAATGCTTCAGGCGATCTGTGAATACCGGAAATAACTTGTAGTTTTAACAGACACTATTACGTGTATAATTTTTTTTTTCTCACGGAAAGAAGTCTTCAGGTAATTTGTTTGACTTGTGGAATTAAAAAAAATGTTTGTTGCTTAATAAAGAGACAAAAATCTAGTAAAACAGAATCACTATTGTATTTTTAAATATATATGGGATTTGTTACTTAAGATCAAATTATCCTTACAACAAACTCCAAATTCTGGAAGTTCTTCCTCAGTATTACAGATGTTTATATTGGAGTAAACTTAAATTTGAGTGGTGTTATTGGTTCAATGAAGGGAGAGTACTTGAACTGTGTGTCCCAAGACTCTGCTTCCAACTCAATCTTCAGCTTCTGTAGAACCTTTGGAGAAATTTAGTCAGCAGAGTTAGAACTAATTATCTAAAGCCAGTGTCCACTAATGAAAGGCTTAATTAAGGGCCCCCAAACGTATTATATTGTATAATAAAGTGATTGGACCGGGCACCAGGGGAATTGCAGTCAGGGGCCCCGTGCAATCTCAACCCCCATTGAGTGTTGTGTATTAAATCAAAAAAATTCCATGATTCTAGTGTTAATTTCTAATTTCAAAATCGACCCAGCAAAAAAAAAATATTTTAAAAAGCCACCTTAGATGTCGCCAAATAAATTTCTTGCTCAGCAAAGCGTCTGCCGATGCAGTTTCGTGGCCCGTGTCCAAATGGCAAGACCGCCATATTGTTTGAGGAATCCAATTTTCGGTTGTTTTCGTTTGACCTCAGCCATCTTTCCGGCAAATATGTGTCCGGGTTATCAAAGTTCAGTTTAGAGGGCCTGGCGTTAAATATGTTCACCATGGTCTACAAAGAAGGTGAAAAGCCATTTTAAAATATTTTACAATCGATTTTTTTAACCATGTGGTCATTTGTATCGGGTTTAGAGAAGCATCGGTTAAGAGATGTTAAGATCTAAAAATGTCGCCAAGACACCTGTTTAAATGGGGTTGTTTAGACAGATTACCTATTTTTTTGGTCGAAATGCAAACTAAATTTCACCATGAGGTAGAGAAAAATCTACTACAGTGATATTTGTTAAATTGTATCAACAGTGGCATAGCTGGGGTAGGGGAAGTGGGGTCAAAATTCAAAAGTCCCTCCCCATTTGAAGGGGACCCCCAAATTAGTGTCCGAAATTTCTTTTACATTAAATATTATACCCCCGGGATGTATGTGGGGCCCCCGAAGAAGTTAAGCCCTGGGGCCCCCAAACCACTAAGAATTCCGAGCTACGCCACTGTGTACGAAAGTGCTAAAAAAAAGGCTATTTGAGACTGATAATTTTTTTTAAATAAACTTGGTATATAGTTCCAGGAACAAAAAATACTTTTAGTTTTTAAGAAACTAGCTTAAGAATTCTCTAATGTTTACATTGCAATTTAATAGGATTTTATTTTCTTTCTAAAGTATCTCTAAACAGCAACTCACTCCAGCCGGCACCTTGTATCCACCGAGAACTACATCGACTGGCATTATTCTGCTTGCACCGACCACAGTTGGATAATTCAACCTGTTAGAAGTTATAAAACAAACAATTACATTAAAATACATTTGAAGAATCCTAGACTTCGTATGTTTACATTGGCATCTTTAAAATCTCATGGTTATCTAGAGCAGAATTGACAAGACAAGTTTTTATTATTGTCTATTGTATTATCGGTTACGATAACTTCCCCCATGACACGCACCGTTTCCAAAAACTAAAACTGATATTTCAAGATGTTGGAGTACTAAGAATTAAAACCTGGCGCCTGTGTTAGATAATAGTCGTAGCAGTAAAATTTAAATTGCGAAAAGTAACGTCAATATAGATTCAGTACCAAATTCAGGCTATTAGAGGCTACAAAATACTAGGACACATCGAGGACATTTAACTTTTTTTCCCATCAAAATATCTAACATTTTACAATTTTTTGTTTGTTTTTCTTTCTCTTTATGCTAATAACCACCACAAAATTTAAATAGAAATACAAAAGCCAATTGCTTTGGATGGCAATATAAGCTCCAATTTACATGTACTTAAATATGAATGCAAACTCGAATTTATTTCGATAGGAATGTCATCTCCAATTTATTTTGTTTATATCAGACAACCTTTAAATACCTGAAGGATTCCTTCAGACAAGCCTTTAGGTAAATCATCTGAGACAGGGCCTTGTCAGTTAGTGGGCCGCTGGGGCCGATGACGTCCAAAACCTCTTTTCTTAGAATATCTTGTTTGTCTTGGTTCTTTGCGAGGTTGTAGAAAAAACTCTGGAGATTTTTGGCCGTCTAAAACGCATAAACATGAGGTATGAATTTTCAATGAATTTGTCAATCCGAAACTCTTAAATGTGGAAAACGTTTGGTTATTTCAATTTTCAGAAAATATTATTTTCAATGTTTTTTAAAATACTTTTTCATCGTGTGTTTTTAAATAAAAACTAAATAAGAATTCCCTGACATCGACGCTTCAAGTAAGTATTACATGTTGATGAAGCGGTGTTAATATAAATGTAATTATCCTTTATTATCCTATTACTGTACATATGTTTACAATATTTCTTGTCTAAATGGCTGTCATGTCATTTTTTTGTACGCATTCCCTCTCAGGCCTCGATCTTGTGTGGTAGAAACTTCAATTTGAATACAGTGTCCTTCAGGTAGAGTGTATATAACATGTTACCTTTCCATCTCCTTATGGAATTGTTTAGGAAAAGTCTATTAAAAAAAAACCACGATTTTCACGGTTGTCGACCCCTTTCATCAAGTAAAACTTGCCAGGTCTAGGTTTGCAGGTAAGTGGCCGACCCTAAATGACGTCACTCGCCTAGGAGGGGTCACACATTTGTGACGATGTGTGATGAGGGGAAGGGCGGTGGCTAAGAAATGTGACGTCACATTCAAACGGGCAACTTTAAATAAAAGTTTCAATTAAAAATTTGATTGCTTTCAATTTATTTAATGAAGTTTTTAATGGTTTCACACGTGTCGCGATAATATTATTAGAGTGCCAAAATGTGATTTGCAACTTGCTAATTTTTAATTAGAAAATACAGCGATTAGATGGGGAGGGGCGGTCAAAACTTCGTGAAGCCATATTGGAAAAAAAAAAGGGGGGGGGGCGTCTAAGTTTTAGTGACGAAGTGTGACGAGGGAGGAAGGGGGTTAAAATCGGTCAAAATCGCGTGACGTTATTTATGAAAGGCCTCTAATGCCGACCCATAATCCAAAGATTAAAAAGTGGTGTCTGCATTCCAACCCGCTCTAAACCCTTCTATTTCCCCAGTTACTACGTGATATCTATAAATCTTTGAACACAATTGATACCCCATCATTGTATAGACTCTCTAGTCTCTGTGACAGATACTAATAACACACATCTGTAGATCATGAATTGAGAACTGCTATTCCTTACTGAGTCAGTGCCGGCCAAAAACAAAGTCGTAGCTGTGTTACTGACGTCCTCTTCTGTCAAGGTCGTCTCTGATGCAAAGGAGAGAAGTAAATTAGGTTCTTCCGGGTCAAACGTCCCGTCCTTTTTGCGCTGTTCCATTATTTCGATGGCTTTCTTGGTGTGGACTTTTGCAGTGCTATAGCGAGAGAGGATGTAGCACATTTTAATAAAAATTGAAAGTTGGACTTTTAACAAAAATTTCAATTTTCTCTAATTAGAAAAATTATACTCTCTAGCATTTCTCGTGCAGCCACACTTATATCCATAGTAAGTGCAATATATCCATAGTAAGTGCAATATATCCATAGTAAGTGCAATATATCCATAGTAAGTGCAATATATCCATAGTAAGTGCAATATTACTTGTTCATTTCCTTATTCGTCTCCTTGCTTAATTGTTTATTATTTCTATATTTATTGAAAAAGAATTTTACCTCTTCGTTTTATTTTGTAACATAAAATATGTTGAAATTCTTCCATGCATTTTTACTGTGTAAGATGTATGATTATTGAATGCATCTATTAATTTTTGGTAGTGTTTTTGTAAAGCGCAGTGAGCTTTAAGAAACTGCGCTATAGAAGCGTCCTTTATAAATAAATAAATAAATAAATATCCATAGTAAGTGCAATATATCCATAGTAAGTGCAATATATCCATAGCAAGTGCAATATATCCATAGTAAGTGCAATATATCCATAGTAAGTGCAATATATCCATAGTAAGTGCAATATATCCATAGTAAGTGCAGTAAGTGCAATATATCCATAGTAAGTGCAATATATCCATAGTAAGTGCAATATATCCATAGTAAGTGCAATATATCCCATTTCTGAGATGTGATTGAACATTCATTTACCGCTTTCTACATTAATGAATACATTCACCAAGCAGTATATATATATATATATTGTTACGGTCGGATGTTATGGTGTGATAATGACTTAAATGTGGTACGTAAGTGTAGTGTGCACACCAGGCTATTGTGCGTCTTACAAACAAAGACGCACAAGGAGTGAAAGGATATGGAAAGAGAATGGCGTTTTGAGGGTTATCAACATGAAGAGTAGTATTGTTGGGTTTGTTAATGATAGTAAAAGAGTATTGATATTGTTGTAGATTGAAATAGAAGGACTTATTTGCTGCACAAAATAAACATACAGATTATTTCGATAGAATTTGACTTCTTTGACTTTGGCCTGCCTTTCAAAGGACTGTGGTCTCATTTTTCTTACAACCGCTATGAACTCATTCACTGATATCTGTGGCTAAGAGCGGACCTCGATCCCCCTAGACAACGAATTCGCCATATATATATATATATATATA
>MUZC01004604.1:987459-1012161 GCA_002072015.1 Radix auricularia | reverse complement strand
TTTATTTAAGAAAACGATTTGCTCACTTATATTAACGGTAATCTATGGGTCACTTGCCTTAGGATGACATCCATTGATCGTTCATATTCTTTTAAAGTTGAGTTTCTGTACCAGATGTGAGCTATTGAGCGGCCGGCTAACGCCTTGGCTATCTGGAGAAACACGCTTTTGGCTGCCCCCAAAAACTTGTTGGTTTCATCGTCTGACGTACCGTCCAGGAACCCGAGCCTCAAGTTGAAGGCTACAACTCCGATACCTGTCGAATGATTGACAGGTGCATTATAGTTATGTGACAGAGAGTCTTGCATGTTGTGGTCAATTACATCACAGATACTTGACAAATGGACGACTGGTGTATTAGAGTTTATAGAGAGTCATGTACTAAAACAACTTAACTACTCTCAGAAATAAAAACAACTTGACTACTCTCTAAATTAAAACGCTTACTCTCTGACGCAAAGCGATAGAAGAGATCGGCCTGGTCTTCTTTTTCCAGATCTCTCGTCTCTAGAATCTTAACAAAGTCATCGGCCACCAGGTTTTGTAGCCCCAGGTAGTATGTGGCCGAGTCAGCTTTCATGAGCCTCCTGTTGAGTGGTGAACGTTGCTTGTGCCAATCCTCTCCGTGACTGGTCATGGGATAAGATTTATAATAATATTAACATGTCTTTGTTAGCGAATACCGCATAAGTTGTAATATTTTCAGAGTTTGAGCTTTGTGGTGATTTGCACGCTTTTGATTTTTAAGTTCATAAAGAAGATTCAAACATATATATATATATAATATATATATCCTATATATATATATATATTTGGAAAGGGGGTTGGGGTGGAATTACATGCAATCGCTTTAATTAAAAAGAGTACACCCCATTTTTTCGATTCGGGGGAGAAAAAAACATCCTCCCCAAAAGAAAATAAATTTTAAAAAATTTTCAGTAAGACTAGACATACATTTCTAATATTTATTTTGTAAATAACAACATTCTAATAGTTCACCAAATCAAGGATAGTTGCGGGCTAAAAGGTATGTCTACCAGTGCTGACTCTTTCCACAGAAGTTTAGGCTGAATTATTTCAACCAAGTGTATTTGAAATGAAAATTATTTTTAGAATCGAGGACTGAGAGTATTTTTTTAAAAAAACATCATTGAATTACTACACCCTGGTAGAAATCCATTAAGAAAGTAGTCCTATCCAGGTATTTAATTTAAAACATTATATTTCTAAACATTATAAAACTGTAGGAATCAACCATTTTTTCTAATCTCAAGTAATGCTATTTGGATATCTCTCATTTTTAAAAACAGAAATGCACGTGACATTATCAATTTTATTCTTCCATTTTTGTCTCTCGTTCTCTCTCATTTTTACCGAATTACCTACCAAATTCAGCCTTTTTACTTTTGCTATATTTAGAATTGTCATTTTCTTGATTCTTCTTCCTTTAAATTCATTCTTTTCTCCACTTCACTCGCAGGATACCAACACGCCACGCACTTACATTGCAACCATAGGGGCTCTATCGTACTCCTATTAACTCTCAGGAAACCAACACGCCACGCACTTACATTGCAACCATAGGGGCTCTATCGTACTCCTATTAACTCTCAGGATCCCAACACGCCACGCACTTACATTGCAACCATAGGGGCTTTATCGTACTCCTATTAACTCTCAGGATACCATCACGCCACGCACTTACATTGCCACTATCGGGGGCTTTATCGTACTCCTATTTACTCTCAGGATACCAACACGCCACGCACTTACATTGCCACCATCGGGGGCTTTATCGTACTCCTATTCACTCTCAGGATACCAACACGCCACGCACTTACATTGCCACCATCGGGGGCTTTATCGTACTCCTCTTCACTCTCAGGATACCAACACGCCACGCACTTACATTGCCACCATAGGGGGCTTTATCGTACTCCTATTAACTCTCAGGATACTAACACGCAACGAACTTACATTGCCACTATCGGGGGCTTTATCGTACTCCTATTTACTCTCAGGATACCAACACGCCACGCACTTACATTGCAACCATAGGGGCTCTATCGTACTCCTATTAACTTATTAACTCTCAGGAAACCAACACGCCACGCACTTACATTGCCACCATCGGGGGCTTTATCGTACTCCTATTTACTCTCAGGATACCAACACGCCATGCACTTACATTGCCACCATCGGGGGCTTTATCGTACTCCTCTTCATGTACGCGTCGGTCAGGGAATCGTTTGGCCGGTGGGGGTACTTGTCCTCATATCTGAAGAAGGTCTCAAATTCTTTGGGGTCTGACACCATGACCATCGGTTTTCCAAGGTTCAGTTTTATAATGGGTCCATATTTATCAAACATTTCATTGAGAAGTTGTGGAAACGTCTCTGCCGTGTACTTGGCTGGAGGGACGGTAAAAATATGTTTTAAACGAAAAACTTTTGGCATTGTCTTAGTTTTAAGGAGCTCGAAATATTCAATGAACCCATTGCAGTTCTTTGTTGATATGCCCAGTTTTGCATGTGAAATATAAAGTAAATAGTGTAATTAATTTCACGAAATTGATACCAAGTTGTCTATCCTTAATGTAACCTTAGTTAATTTTTGAGAGAAGCAGTAATAGAAATTACTTAAATTAGTATACTATGATGATTCGGTTCCATGGACGATTTATATCCTTTATATGAACAATTTTTACAAGTTGAAAATATTCAATTTCTCTCTCTCTCTCTTTCCCCCAGTGTTCTGAAATGTGTATGTCTTTAAATAAGAAAGAGAGAGAGGGGGAGAGAGAGAAAGATAGAGAATGAGTGAGAGAGAGAAAGAGAGAGAGAAAGAGAGAGAAAGAGAGAAGGAGAGAGAGAGAAAGAGAGACTGAGAGAGAAAGAGAGAGAGAGAGAAAGAGAGACAGAGATAGAGAGAAAGAGTGAGATAGAGAGTGGTGAATAGTTACATGGATGTTTTAATAGTAAAAAGATGGATAGATGTTTAGATGGAAGGATGGATAGATAGATACGTAGTTAGGTAGGTATGTAGACAGATGGATAGATAGATAGATAGATAGATAGATGGATAGATAGATAGATAGATAGATAGATAGATAGATAGATAGATAGATAGATAGATAGATAGATAGATAGATAGATAGATAGATGGTTAGGTAGGTAGGTAGGTAGGTAGGCAGGTAGGTAGGTACTTAGGTAGGTTGATAGATAGATATACGACATAGTTAGATATCATACATCATACATAGAAATATAGACAGATTTAAATATTAAGACTATATACATAGATGGCAAAAATAAATGTTATTTTATCTACCACATTTGCTAGTTACAAGGTGGAATACTTACAGAATGGTTTAAAGAGCAACAAGCTTCCAACAATGGGCAACTGATAAATTCCTCTGGGACCTGGAATCTCCTCGAAAGGCTTGACCTCCACCTGGTCAGTAGCGACACTGCCCACAGTCGAAGAGGCCCTAACGAGTTTCCTGTGTACGCGACTCAGTAAATAAACCTTTCTTTTTAGGACATCCCTTGATGATGCCATGTTGGTTTGTTTCTTAAAACTGTTTCAAGTTTTATAAAAAAAATTTTTTAAAGATAGCAACACCAGAGACACAAATAAATTGACACTAAGCTAAGTAAAAGTAAACACGCCACAACAGAAATTGATACCGTACGCTGTTTATTCTGGATTTAGAGTGAAACCAATCAAAATGTAGAAACTGACTTTTTCTATAGTGAGTTTATACTCCACTAAGTATTGAGTTGTTCCAGGGGCGTAGATAGGCGTTATGTCACAAGGGGCTGGCCCATTCGCGGCCCGCCTCCCATTCTTTTAACATTAAAGACGCCACGTTAACACAATTTTGTATTCCAAAATGCACTTATTAGCGACATCAGGGTTATCCTTACCCTGGGGAAAAACAATTCCCTTTACAAAAATTCGAACTTATGACTCTCGTTACGCTAACCGAGCACACGCATGTCCCTTGACAACCACCTTTATAAAAATATCACTAATAAATTTTGTTTTTAAATCATAGGGATTCAATCAGGGACAATCTGAACAAAAGAAATATTTTATTACGAGAAAATACCATTGGGCATTTGGAGAGGGGGGAGGATATTTCACAAGATTAAATTAAATAGTATTTAACTGTAAAGAAGAAATTAATTATATATCTCGTACACTGCATAAAAACCCCATTACCTCGTCAAGTTCGTTGTCTTTCAACCACCCACTCTGTTTTTCGAATTATGTTTTATTACAGTTTAATAGTAAACGATCTGGATCACCAGTGTTGTTATTTTACATTAGGAAGTCCATTAATTATGAAGACAATGGGTTTTCGAGCCTTCTACAGATCTAATTTATAGTTGAACATTTGAAACTCAATCCCACAGTGCGTCCGCACTTATAAGTCAAAGGCCATCATATTATATACATGAGGATTAAAAAGATCATAGTAGATCCGTCCCACGAACTGCAACGCTAGTTTCTATACACATGTACTGTCTTACATTAACTCAGCTACTAATTTAATAATTGAAGATATGCGTCGGAGAACATAAGCTAAATTTAACTATTGAGGATCATTCAATAAGTTTTTATATCCTCGTAAATTGAACTCTCACTTGTATAACTCTAAGGCCTGGACTATGTGTTTCTGCGTGTAGCGCTACTGCATTACAATACAAAAATATAAATAAATAAATAAATAATAAACCGTTAAAGACTTCAGAAGAGGCCAATAAAAATATAAGTAATTTAAGTGACAGAAGATCGGATTTTTCCCTATGCACACGGTATTTGACATACTTTACCTTTTCGTCATTATCATAACGCATTGCCTTATTGGTTCATAAAAAGCATGGACTAGCTCAGCAGTTTAGGCTCCCAGCTAATATTTTAGTTATTGTAGTAAAAGGGCGTTACTGAGTTCATACAGCTTCAAATTTTTACCTGACATCAGTTGGGACAAGTAATGGTGGCTGGGATTTGTGCTGGCCACAAAATTCCCTCGTATGCCGTGGCTAAAATCGTGAACGCTGCTTCACTTGGCTCATAGGCCGGTGTGGTCTAAACAGGAGCTTCCCTTTTTAATATATATATATATAATTTATTATTTTTAAAGCCTTACTCTAAAAACGGTAAGGTTTAAACAAAATGTACATTAATTAAAGTTGTCAAATAAAAAGAAACAAAATAGAGATGTTATTCTATAAACTACGTAGATCTACGTGTGAAGTATATAACTATAACACCATTAATACAAACTTGGATTTAAAAAAAATATTTTAAAAATAAATACTGTATTAGCCTACATTTCTTTAAAATCGTATTTCTACAACCGCATAAATACTTGTAAATGCCATTAAAATAATAATTAAAAAAAACATTTTTCAGTGTGGGTAGGGGGATGCGGTGAATACTTAAATTTACCAAACATTATAATGGTGATAGCTTTCTCTAATTATTAATCACAAACGTACGCGAACTAATGTTTATAACATAAATTAATTAGTTCTTGGAGAGAGGTCAAAAATTTTTCATTGACATTTCTACTAGAACTTCCACTTCCAGTCTCGCCTCTCTTTCGAAAGATATGAAAAGACTAATACTTTGACATATTTTTTATTTACGAGATTTAATTCTGAGTTTGTTTGTGTATGTTTGTGTGTGTGGGTGTGTGTGTGGGTGTGTGTGTGTGTGTGTGTGTGTGTGTGTGTGTGTGTGTGTGTGCGCGCGCGCTAAAAATTACTCCAGTTGTCAAACAAATATTTTTTTAAAGAAAATAAGCAACCTGTTGGGCCCTTATTACTGTATTAACAACAATAAATAAAGAAAGCAATGAAAAGAAATTCGTGTGAGAAAATTAAGTGCCCCTTTCTAAGCTTGTATAGGACTTATATGCAGCGATCGCTACGTTTAATCTAAGTAATAATGATTATATCCATGAAACATACACGCTGCGTAAAATCTCAAACTATAAGAATTTCGTGGACGGGTTTGTCCTACCCCTCATTTTAAATAACTTCAGACGAGTATACTTAGTATTTAGAATTCTGAAGTCTGTTTAATGTCATGCCTGTTGCAACAATTAGACATTTTTTCCAAAGGTGCGTGAAGATGGAAGATAATATTTAACAACGGTCCGTTGCGCCAACCCCCCCCCCCCTAAAAAAAACCAAAAAAAAAAACCCACAACAACAACAACAAACAACACAAGTGACAGAAGAATTTAGTGTCATTATGTAGTTTGAAGTGTTGGCACTGGAAACGTTCACACATTTTAATACAGTTCTTTCATGTCTTTTAATTTTTTTCTACTTTGGCTTTTACTTGATTTTGTGAAACATTATTTTATCGTTTTTCATTTTTAGAAGCTAATTAACAACGATGAACTTGCCGCCTTCATCAAAGTGCCACCATGAGCATTCAAATCGCCCATGTTTGAAATTCGTAGGTTACCAAATTTTGTTGTTGTTGCTTTTACATCATGATTGGCTGTCAAATTCTAAGAATCAATTAGAAATACCAGATAATCAGTGGCATATTTTTAAACTGCTGAAGCCCCTTGTTTTTTTTTTCTCCAGTTTAGTAGCTTAAGTTTAGTATCCAAAAGCATCGTTTGTTTTTTTTTCAGTTTGAATTTTTAATAGTCGAAAAGGTTACCCTTATTTGAATAGTTCTTTTATTTCTTTTTTTTAGATTTTTTATTTTGATTTTTATTTTGAAAAAATCCTCCTCTTTTTAAAAAATTAATTATTTTTTTGTTGTATTTTTTGCGACTAACAAAGTGCCGCCCCTTTTCACCCTCTCGCTACGCCAGTCTGAGCTACTCATTGTAGGACCACCTCCAATCTATGGACCTCTTTTAGATTCCAAAATGCTGAATCATAACCTAAAATGACGTGAACAATACATTTATAGACCTTATACATGAAAAAAAAAAGAATGTAAAAACTAAAATCCATATGGTTTTTAATGTGTTGCATAAAAAATCAATTTATTTGTTAAATTTTGAAAAACAAAATAACAAAACTAATTTAAAAAATTCTTTATAAGTTTTCTAATACAATTAAACAACAACAAAGACGAATTTAAATTTAAAAGTTAGTAATTTCAACAACAATTTAAACATTACAATAAGTTGTGTACAGTAAGTTGAAAATTAGACAATATTTTTTATGAATAAAATTAAATAGAATAATAATATTGAAAAAAAAAATCAAGTTCTTGGTGTTATTAAAATTATTGTATAATTTTAAATTACTGCAACTCATATTGTGATTTTGAAAAAAAAATATATCGAACTGTGTTTATAATAATAAAGACTGACACTAATATTACTAATTATGTGAAATTAATTTTTTTTATGATCCTTTGATTAATTAAAACAACAAAATAATAATAAAAATTAGGGCTGTTATCGATTAATTTAAATTTAATAGTTAACTTTTGAAAAATTACCAAATAATTAATCGATAATTTTGATTAATTAAAGCTAAAAATAAGATGTATGAAGTCATTAAAAATGGAAAATTTCAAGGAAAGTAACAAAAAAGGGCAATTGACATTATTTGATTTAAATGTAAGTAGATCAATATAAAGTCGATGAATCTAAATTTTGTTATTGTTAATTAAGTAAAAACAATGTTTAATTCTGTATACCATTTTCCTTATAAAACAGCTTATTTTAATGTTTACACTTTAAAAATCTTTTTTTTGTGTGTTAAGTTTGTACGTTAAAAAAGCAAACTATTATTAATATTTAATTATTTATTAATATATCCCCTACATTATTGAAGGCATTTTCCCTGAACTTAATCGCTATTTTATCGATTAAAATAATTTTAATCTATAAAAATGTTTACCGATTAATCGAGAAATTAATAGTTAATTTTCGCAGCCCTAATAAAAATACATTTTTAAAATATTTAATTTAAGTTGAAAAGTGCTCTACAATGTGCACAAACAATTATTTTTACAATTGAAATAAGTATATTTTTTTCAACCATCAAGCATATCATTTCATATTCTTTAGATTTTCACAAAAAAGTGCAATTTGAACTTATTAAGGAAATATTTAATTTTGTGAAACATTTCATTATAACATATTTTTGCTGCTTAAACTTTCAACAGAACTACTAGCTAAATTTATATTGATTTGATTTATTCAAACAATATGTGTTAAAAAACGTAATGAAGATGATCAAAGTCTTTCCATTCAATCACAGTTGTTTACAGTTTGACAAACTTGAATTTCAATGGCTTTGTTGGCTCGATGAAAGGTGAATGCTGGAAATATGTCACCCAGGACTCGGACTCCAACTCTATTTTTAGCTTTTGTAGCACCTGGCCAGGATTGGAATTAATTATTTTCATTAAAAAAATTCAACAATTTAGTTCATATTTATTCTTCTTAAATAATAGGTAAGGCATAATGTAACTATAAGGGAAATAACTAATACACTACTTTCTTTCAATTATAATTTTGGGTGACCTTGGAGTTAGAAAATAAAATTAACTAAAATCTAAAAATAGGCTAGTAAAATTACGTCTTTAAATTTTTTTATCTCTGGAGTTTTAGTTTTGTAAATCACAGTTTTGACCAATCATAAAACTCAAACCTTGCAAGTGGCCAAGTAAATTTCCTGCTCCGCAAAGCGTCTTCCAATACAGTTCCTTGGCCCGTGTCCGAAAGGCATGACAATCAAATGGTGGCCACGATCCTGTTTCCGGTCGACCTGAGATGATCTAAGCCACCTTTCTGGTATGTATTCGTCAGGTTCATCAAAGTACTTTTTAGAGGCCCTTGCGTTAAACAGGTTCACCATTGTCTGTACATAAATTAAAAGCTTTGAATTAAGTACTCGCTCTGTAAATAACAAATATTCTTATGAAAATATAATGCTATGAAATTTCACTGGATAAAAAACGCTGTATAAAAAGTAAGGTGACCAAACTTTTAATAAAATCATTCACACGACTTAACCAAGTCGCCTTCCAAAAAAGCGACATCAAGCAATAGAACCTCACCCCAGCCGGCACTTTGAATCCGTTGAGCACAACATCGACAGGCAAAACTCTGCTAGCACTGAAAACCGTCGGATAATTCAACCTGATAGAGGCAAACAATTCCATTATCTAAAATTGAAAGTTTGTTATTTTCTAGGGCAGGGTTCTCCAAACTACGGCCCGCCGGCCTGATGCGGCCCGCGAGGCCATCTTATCCGACCCCTCGAGACCTTTTAATATAAAAAAAATTACTAATTTTACCTGCAGTTTACCATAAAACTTCGAAGTTGGGGATTAGTAGTCGTCCCCCAAAATGCTGTTTGACAGTAAGTGCAGCCCCCCCCCCCCCCGGGCATAAAAGTTTGGGCATGGGTCGGGAAACCTGTTGGTCTGAGAGCGTCATAAAATCCACATATTTTAGAAAGTCATACATTAAGTTTAAAACAAACATTTCAACTAAATGTGGGCAATTTGTGTAATTTCAACATTAAAAGTGCAATAATTATGTCTCTGAATTCTTCTTTATAAGATTGATGTGCTGTTTTTAAAAATACGTATTTAATATGTAGATCAAAGCTGTCTGGGTAAACTTTTTTAAAAATTTTATTTTAAAATCGAACATTAGTCTAGGAGCGAGATGCATTCATTAATAGAGCAACATCTGGCCATGGTCTCCCAGCCCTTGGTCTAGGGTTAGAGTAATAACAAAGTGATGATTCCATATGGCAGATCTATTTAAAGTAAATTTTCATTATCATGTTGTCTGTAAAACTCATGTTTTCTTTGAAGTGTTTAGTGTAATAAAAAGCTCATGTTTTTAAGACTACGAAGCCAATAAGTAAGGAACACCTTCCACGTCTAATTCAAAATAGTCGCAGCAGTAAAATTGACATTGTATAACGGCATTCTACAATACCGGCATATTACAACAACGGTCGTCCAATTTTGGCTAAATCTAGTAAAAATATTATAATCAAATATTTGCACCCAAAAAATCATTTCTGGTATAGATCTATATATTTGTGAATCATCCAAATCTTTTCTTGTGTTTTATTCCAAAGTCCAATACAATTAAATAGTTCTAAATAATGTATTAACCTGAACGATTCCTTCAGACAAGACCTTAAGTAACTCATCTGAGACAAGGCCTTGTCAGTTAATGGGCCGCTGGGGCCAATGAGGCCCAAAATCTCTTTTCTTAGAATTTCTTGTTTGTCTGGGTTCTTGGCTAAGCTGTAGAAGAATACCTGGAGATTTTTGGCCGTCTGAAAAGAAAACATGTGGAAAATGATTCTGTGTTTATTTGTAATATTTTTAAGCGATGTGTTTGTTAATAAAATGTTACATTTCACTAAATATCGTTGGACACTGTAGGTCTTTAACACAGATAAAGATTTACGATAGAGCAACGAAAGAAAAAATCTTGGAAATATTTAGAGATAAACATTGAAAGTTTAAAATAAAAATGACTTGTGTGCGTTTCACTGCACTTAAACGTTAAAGTTAGTTTGAATTGATTCATTCGAATTCTACTGTGGCGTCACTAAATACCCGCTCAATTTTTCAATAGTTCAATGGCTAGAGCAAAATTATAATGCAAGTCAGACCGTCCAAAAGTCAGGTCTTCAGTCTGCGTTTGTAATTAATCATTACCCTGACAATGTCAAACAGAAAATATCACGTAACTAAGCTAAAAAGAAATTACAGGAAAAATAATGTTAGAATCAATGTTGTAAATCGAACCCGCACCCATGAGTTAGAACTCAACTTATTAAATACAGCATACTCCTCTACAAAATAGAATCAGGTTTTTTTTGTTGTTGTTTGTTTCTATCATTTTCACTATTCCCCCCAAAAGTTATCACAGAACAAGCCTATATATACACACCAAAATACCGACTAACTTAGGGGCATGCAAACATTTTGCATGGCGGGACTTGTTCAATGAAGTAGAGATAAGCGGAGGCCATGAGCGTTGGTAGGAATTTTTCCAGGGTGGGGGGGGGGCAAAAAGATCAAGTTTTTTAAATTTAAGGGGCCCGTCCAAAAATGACGTCACGCACCTATGGGGAGGGGGGTCCCCAACTTCGTGACGATATGTGACGAGAGTGAGGAGGAGTTTAAGAATTATGACGTCACGTCAAAACACGCTACTCTAAACTTAAATAGTCCATTTTTTTATTCTATTTTTTGATGTTTTGCATGGATTCCCGAGTGTTACGATACTAGAGTGCAGCCTTACACTAAATACTAACTTTAAAAAAAAGTGTTTTGAAACTTGCTCATTGTCAAATAGACATCACCACCTATAGATGGAGTGTCACAGCTTTTTGACGTCCTATTGTGGGGGGGGGGTGTCTAAGTTTTTGTAACGAAGTTTGACAAGGGGGAGGGGCTATAGATGGGGTGTCACAGCTTTTTGACGTCCTATTGTGGGGGGGGGGGGTCTAAATTTTTGTAACGAAGTTTGACAAGGGGGAGGGGCTATAGATGGGGTGTCACAGCTGTTTGACGTCCTATTGTGGGGGGGGTGTCTAAGTTTTTGTAACGAAGTTTGACAAGGGGGAGGGGGTAAAAATCGGTCCGAAATCACGTGACATCATAGATGTACGGCCCCTAACTGACAATGCCATTCATGTTTAATAATCAATTAAATTTGAGTTAAGTAAAACATATGGGCCGCAAAGAGTCTTAGAAGACTCACAAAATAGCGTTGTAATGGCTAAATATAACATATTTCAATGCATTTAATAAATCAAAAACGTAAGTTCTCACGAGAAAATTAAACTTTGCTGAGAAATAATAAACGTGTAGAAACGGCAGGATTACCAAAGATGGATTTCAGAATATTATTTAAAGGCTAAAAAAAAAAAGACAAAAACAAAAACGAAAAGTAGTGTGTGTGTGTGTGTGGGAAGGGGGGGTGGGGCAAATGCACATCCTTGCCCCCACCTGCCTACGCCCATGGCGGGGGCCGATTAAGAAAATGAAAATAGAAAAATTACAGGTTGGGAACTTTTCATTGGAAATTTTTAATGTATAGGTTGAAACTGAGATAATTGACTGCAATTAATAGGTGAAGTCAGGCTCAATGCTACTGGTTTGATACGTATCTTATCCCGCAGGCAAGAGTCACTTACTCTCGTCCTTACATAGATAGAGAAGGTCAGCTCACACGAGCATGTCGAGCCAATCAAGCTGAGCATTTTCTAAGCAACATTTCGAGTCTCCTGGAAACTGCTTTGATCCAGCTGACGGTAAAACTCAATGCTATAAAGCTGTTGTTGTCTGCTGCGACATTCAGCATGACTTTGAAACTCAATGGGTTCCAGTTGTAGCATCTTCGAAATTTATTATAGCTTTGGATTTGATATCTGCTACATAACTCGGCCTTTGTTCATTGAAATTTCTTGTTGGAAAACTTTTGCTGATTTCCTGTAATGAGTGTAAGCGTGTGATATTAGGCTGCATTTGAGACAGTTGCCGTTAAAAAAGTTTCAGCTTGTTCCCATGAGGCCTTGATATGGGAACATAATAGGCCCACCAATGCATTGTTCTCTTGAAGACTTTTCATAAGAATGTTCTGATGTCTTCTCACATTAACTAAAAATTAGGGCTGGTAACGATTAATTTAATTAAATGTAATCGTTAAATTTTGAAAAATTAACGATTAATTTCATGAATATTAGTAAATTTCAATTAAAGCCAAACGTCTCAGGAAAAGTCACAAAAACAGGTTACTAAGATTTTTATGTTTTATTGAGTTATTTCCCCTGTCTCGTAGACATAGAACAAAATATTTTTGAGCTACACGTCTACATAAATGAAAAAAAATTATAATAGTTTGCGGGAGAAATTTGTACGTTAGAAATATATAAATTATTATGAATTTTTAATAACTAGAGGTTGTAGGGCGCGCGCCCACGGCTCCCACTTTTTTCAAAAGCCCAAGTAACTCATCCTTGTTTGATACATACGAAATATTAAACTTTCTGAAATGTACTGAAAGTATTTTATATTTATAAATGCTAAAATCCTTTTACATCGTTCCCTTTTCCAAAATTAAAATATTATCTCAAACAATGACGTCATATATGCTTTAACGGCGAGGAACTCTACACACTTTTTAAAACTGCTATGGACTGTTGTACTATGTTGCTTAGCGATAGAGATACTGTGATCTGGGATATTATATTGTTTATTAATTATTTTCAATTAATTGAAAACAAAGTATTATAAATATTTTATTCAATTGTAATCGAATGTTTATCGATTAAAATTATTTTAATCGATATTTTATCGATAAAATGTTTAATGACTAATCGTAAATTTCCGCAGCCCAACTAAATCTGCAAGCAAAGCTGTAACACATAGGTCTGGAATTGATTGCTCATTATTTTGTATGCAATGTCCGATTGATTTTTAATTGTGTAGAAGCGCTGAGTGCTGTACCCGACTGAGTTGTTGAGCCTTCTCGTCGATGAGGGGCATCCTCAGAACATTGTCGGCGTCTGCGATTCCTCCAAGGGCATAGGCCACCTACGAGAGACTTCCAGACATCTCTATCATGGGCCCGTTTCTCCAGGATCTTCCATTCATTGCTAATTCTCTTGATGTCTGCCTCCAATTCTCGACCCAAGTGTTTCTTAGACGGCTTCTTTTCCGCTTACCCTGTGGGTTCCATTTCAGGACTTGTCTTGTTGTATTAGAAGCAGGATTTCTTAGTATATGACCAATCCACCTCCACCACTTCCGAAGAATCTCTTCCTCAATGGGATTCTGTTTTGTCCTCTGCCACAGTCCCCGATTGCTGATTTTGTCCGGCCAGTGAATTCTGAGAATCCTTCTTAGACAATTGTTGATGAAGAACTGGATTCTGGCCAGGTTTACGTCCGTTGTTCTCCATGTCTCTGCTCCATAGAATCAGCTCAGGTTTCAACATAGCGTTAAAAATTCTTACTTTTAACTACCTGCCTAAGGGGTTGGAGACCCAAACATTCTTGAGTTGCTGGAAGGCTGCTCTTGCTATTCCGATCCTCATTTTGACGTCAGCATCTGTACCACCTTGTTTATCTACCACGCTGCCAAGTTAACAGAATTGTCCACCTCATCAAGGGCTTCTCCTTCAAGCATGATGGGTGATGTACTGGTGGCATTAACATTGAGGATTTTACTCTTCACTTTGTGTATGTTGAGACATATGCTAGCAGAAGTGGCTGTGACAAAGTTTGTTTTCTCTTGCATCTGTTCTTTGGTATGTGCAAGAAGGGCAAGATCATAAACAAAGCCAAAATCATCAAGTTGATCCCACAAGGTCCATTGGATGCCCGTTTCTTTTCTGCTGTATAGATGTTTTCATCACCCAGTCAATGGCTAACTGAAACCTTGTCTCACACCAATCTTCACCTGGAAATCATCTGTCACCTGCTGACCATGGACGACCCGGCAGTGTATCCCTTCGTACATGTTTCTTATTATATCCGTAATCTTCTGTGGCACCCCATAAGTCCTTAGCAATCTCCACATGGTTTGCCTGTCCACACTGTAGAAAGCTTTTTCGTAGTCAACAAAGTTGACATAGAGCGGTGAGTTCCACTCCATTGACTGCTCTAGAGTGATGCGCACTGTCACTATCTGGTCAGTGCAGGATCTGTTGGTGCGAAAACCAGCCTGTTCGTCCCGCAGCAGAGGGTCTACAGCGTTTTTTCCTGTTAAGTAGTAAATGTTTGAAAACCTTATCTGGGATGGACAGCAGGGTGATCCCTCTGAAGTTCGAGCAGGAGCTTAAATTCACCTTCTTTGGGATCTTGATAAGGTATCCCTCTTTCCAATCGAAAGGAACTTGCTGCTCTTCCCATACCTTCTTAAACAGAGAGTGTAGCATTTCCATACCGGTTTCCATGTCCGCCTTCAGTGCCTCTGCTGGGATGCCATCAGGTCCTGCAGCCTTTCCATTTCTGAGTTGTTTAATGGCCCTGCTAGTCTCTTCTTTGGTGGGACTATTACAGTCAATTAGCAGGTCATTATCAGCTGGTTGGATATCTGGTGGGTTCCTTGGTTCTGGCCTGTTTAAGAACTCTTCAAAATGTTCATTCCATATCCCTCTCCGCTGCTCATCACTTGCTATGGTAACCGACTGAGTCACCTTATATTATTTTGATACACAACATCTCTGTCTTCTCAGTGGATGTCAATAAGAAACTGCTGAAACTTGCGGTTCAGCGGGCTTTAGAGTCAAAATAGTTAATAGCGTTTATCGCTGGCTTGATAACATGATCTTATCGGAGATGTTTTCCACAAAAAACTCTTAGGTGAATGACACAATGAAGTTAAAAATATTTCTCATCCTCTTCGCTTACTTGTTACAGACAAGTGTTGCAATTCAACTGTGCTTACCAGGTACAATTAGTAATAATTGCATACGTTTTTTTTTTCAAATTTAAATTAATTTAATTGAGAGAGGGAACAAACGTAAGTAAATAAATCTGTTGGCTTAAAGGCCCCGATCTTCAAGTAATGGGTAAACAATAAAACTTCATCGATATTTTCCATCATTTTACTTACTCTAAGCCGTACGAAATTTCGACTTTTATTATAAATATACTGTAGTTACATAAGTAATAAGGCTAGTCAATTAATTATTTAAAATAAGGCCGCAGGCTAGTCAATTTTTAAGCGGGCCGGACTTTGGAAACCCCTGGACTGAATTAATGAAATTCAAAATTAGCATAAAATGACGTCATTTAATATAAGTGGTGATTTCTGCCCAAGGGAGCGGGTCCATTCTTACCGAGTCTGTACCAGCCGCATAAAGACTGGTCACTACGTTGATGACGTCCTCTTCTGTCAAGGTCGGTTCTGAGACAAGGGAGAGAAGTAGATTTGGCTCCTCCGGATCAAAAGTTCCGTCCTTTTTGTGCTGTTCTGTGATTTCTTTGGCTTTCTTGATGTGGACTTTGGCATTGCTATCCAAGAAGATATTGTTATCGTACTAAATGAATTGTCTATCTCATTGCTTCATTCAGCTCAACTGCCTGATGTGTATGCCAATAATTTAGTGAGTTAAATTAAATTCACTGCTTAAATAGCTGGCGTAGGGTGTAACATGCAGACACATGCTTGATGCATATAAATTGTAACGATTATATATATATATATATATATATATGTGTGTGTGTGTGTGTGTGTGTGTGTGTGTATATATGTATATATTGTCGGGAATTTATGGCGGTTAGGGTTCTAGAGAATGTTTGGTCCTTTGAGGTGCAGCGGGACTAACGGGCGAGTCCAGAGGGCCAGAGGTGCGAAATGTGACGTTCAGATGTTACCTTGCTTGAATTGGGATTAATGGAGAATGAAAACCGCGAACGATTCTTTGAAGACGAAAACTGAGCAGGCTGACCATAAATCTAGCTCTGATACGGCAGTCCGAGTGACTCGGCCCTTATTGGTAAATGAAAGACGCCGACGATTGAGAATGGGTCGAAGCAGCGGACGAGGGAATGGGAATTAGTGACCAGAAATCGTTTACGTCAGATCAAACCCACACCCGTCTTACCTAGGGGTGGTACGAGATGATTGACAGTTGACTTTCGGACAATGAGAATTAAGGGGCGGAGACTGACAGATATTAGAGGGGACGCCCGGATGAGAACGGACACACACACACACACGGACTCACACACAGTTAGACAGCGATAGGTAGACAGACAGATAGGGACACACACTGAAATAGGGACGATTGTTAGATAGAGTAGCAATAGTTAAAGAAGTTAGGAAATAAACATAAATTAAGTTGTACATTAGTCTTTAAGTTGGTGTTTGAACAATAAGTAATCAAGAGTGTGTACTGTGGGAAGAAATAGAGTGAAAGAACCAGAGATAGTAAACACAAGAACACCCAGGTTCTCTACAATATTGAACTTTGAACTTGAACTGTCCCTTAACCCGACGCTGGGTCGTTAGGGCACCATTTTGAGCTGCGCACTATCTCATGCCAAGTGTCACGGTTCTGAGCTGCCTTCTGGGAATCGCTAAATGAAAGGCCGGTCCACTCTTTGATATTGTCCTCCCAACTCTTCCTTGGTCTGCCTCTTTTCCTTCTTCCCTGGACTGTGCCTTGCAATATCGTCTTTGAGAGACCTCCAGATCTTGTCACGTGTCCGTACCATCGTAATTTCCTCTTTTTAATTGAGGTGAGAAGGTACTTGTAAGGGCCAATGACAGCACTTATTTTATCGCGGACCGCTTCGTTCGTGATGTGCGCCGTGTAGGAGATGTTTAGTACCTTTCGAAAACATCTCATCTCAACCGCATTAATTCTTTTTTGGAGGTCTACGGTGAGCGTCCAAGCCTCACAACCATAAAGGAAGACTGACATCCCCAGAGAGCGCATTAGTCGAATCTTTGATCTCAGGGAGAACTTCTTGCTTTGCCAGATGTTTTTCAGTTTGCTTAATGCTGCAGTTGTTTGGGCCGTTCTGGCAAGAATTTCTGGCTTTGAGCCTTCATCGGATATTATAGCCCCTAGATATTTAAAGGTAGGGACCTCCTCGAGTTTGTGCCTGTTTATCCGTATTTCACTTGTGAAATTCTTATTTGCCATGACCTTGGTCTTCTCTGCATTGATTTCCATGCCATAGGCCTTTGACGTCTTCTCTAGCTTTGCAAGGAATTCTTTTAGTTCGTCCTCGCAGCCAGCTAGGCCGTCTATGTCATCGGCGAGGCGTAAGTTAGTTATAATCCTTCCTCCGATGCTGACCGTTCGGACATGGCTTTCGAGCACATCAGTCATAATTTTTTCTAGGAAGAGGTTGAAGAGGATGGGGGAGAGTAAACACCCTTGTCTGACACCAACAGTGGTCTTGAACCAATTTCCCAGCTTGCTGTTGTAGAGTACTGCGCTGGTTGCTCTGTTGTACAGGTTCTTGATCACAGCAATGAGGTTAGCATTAATATTGAACTTGCGCATGGTTGCCCACAGTGCTGCATGCCACACTCTGTCAAACGCCTTTTTAAAGTCTATGAAGACATGAAAGAGGTCTCTCTGGTGTTTAATAAATTTTTCACAGAGCACTCACAAGTTGAAGATCTGCTCTGTTGTGCTCCTTCCTGCTCTGAAGCCTGCCTGTTCTTCTGCAATGATCTGCTCTGCTTGTGGTTTCAGTCTGTTTAGTATTACCATGAGCATGACTTTGCTGGGGTGACTAATCAGGCTAATTGTACGGTAGTTCTGACACAATTGTAGATTACCCTTCTTTGGTTGCGTTATAACCAGCGATTGAGCCCAGGGTGTTGGCCATTCTCCTGTCTGCCAGATCTTGTTGCACATGTTGGTTAGAATGTTTATTACTGGGTCACCTCCGGCCTGAATCAGTTCACCTGGGATGTTGTCTGCTCCAGCCGATATCCCCTTTTTCAGCTTTCGCACAGCCAGCTCCACCTCATCACGGAGAATGGAATCCATGTCTATGTTAGTTGACGTTGGGAAATTGAGCACTGATTCATCGCCCTTTGAGTTTTCTTTGAAAAGCTCTGAACATTATTGGGTCCATCTTTTTATTATTTCTACAATGTAAACCATTTAAATGAAAAGGAAGCAATTAATGTTTTGGTATATCTAAAAATTCTTTTAAAAAACCTTTATAGCATTGATCATAGGATATTCCAAATACTATATGCAAATGGCTTGGGATTTGAATATTGTTTCTTAGGTTGAGGCATGCACTCCTCAGAATTTCGCATAGTAATGATAATTTTGTTATAAGCCTTTTGAGACAACGTAGCGGCGATATCTTAACTACAAAAAATTGCGTCGAAGAATAACTGAGTTGTTTCAATTTTTTTCATCACAAAGTTATCAAAAGTAAATTGTTTATAACATTTTATTGTAAATATAGTTTTTTAATTTACTTTATTTTGTCTAAATGTTCACTCTAAATATTTGTTCAGTTATTTTGCTCTTTATCTTACATTAAATTATTTAATCTCTTTGGAAATGTGTTAATGAAAATAACTGAGCAGCACAATGCTGCACCATTGTGTACCAAAACATCAACGTCCATGAAATGGCCACTTGCCTTATCATGAAATTCATGGCTCGTTCATATGACCTTAATGTTGAGTTTCTGTACCACTTGTGAGCGAACGAGCGACCAGTTGCGGCTTTCGTTATCTGGACGAAAAGACTTTTGGCCGCCTCCAGGAACTTGATGGCCTCAACATCAGACGTGTTGTCGAGGTACCCGAGTCTTTGGTTGAAGGCTACAACTCCGATACCTGTGCCAAAAGGTTTTGTAAAGAGAAGCATCGCGTGAATTAAGGTTTGTATTTTAATGTGGTCTTAAAAGCGGTCGTGGATAGTCTCGATAAAAGGATTTAAATTATAATGGAGAGGAAAAATCCCTGTTCCAAAAATATTTAGATGATAAAAACAAAAAAGAAACAAAACAAAAACTAACTGATTTTCTCATAAAATTGGAGAAAATACGTTAAGTAAAAAATACAGAATTATAGTTAGTCTCCAAATGACCCTGCACAAACGTTGGTAAGTTGTGCAGAAATGACCAAACTCTTTGCACTCATTCCTAAATTATATTTTGGAAAGAAACAGCGCAATTTTTTTAGGTGCAAAGTTACATTTTAAGTAGGGCTGTTAACGATTAATTTAAATTTAATGGTTAACTTTTGAAACATTAAAGATTTGTGATTCTTTATTTCAATTAAAGCAAAAAATTAAAATTTATGATATAATAAGTAACACTCATTAAAGGTTCTTGTTGAAAATATAAATAACACTGGGATATCTCCCTTATATGCCATCTTTAAAGAAGAAGTATTGAAAATATACCATGCTGCATGAAAATGAATCTTTCATAAAATTAAATTTGAATAAGCTAAAGCACAGTTACTAAAGAAGAAAAAATAAATCGAAATGAGTTAGTTGGAGAAATATAAAAAAAGGCGCGTGGAGTTGTAATTTCCACCTTAAATAACCTTAACAATTAAATCTCAAACACAACTACAGCACTGCCTACTTCCTACCCACTGGACTGAATAAGACGGACGGTCTTTTAAAATCACAGCATGACATGCCGCCCACCGCCTACTGGACTGACTGAGACGAGCGGTCTGCTACGTCTTGTCATTTTATTGTTGGAGGTGATTAAATGAAATCATTTGGAACTATATATTACAACAATCCCTTTTTACAAAAGATATTAGGTATAATATTTACTAATTCATATTATCTGTGTTAGACCAGCTGACTTGACCAAGACAAAAAGATGTTTAAAATTTTATAATGCTAAAAAATATTCAAACGTATTGTTATTTCCCTTTTTATGTTGAAAAACATTTTTTGTGTGTGTGAAGAGTACCGTTTAAAAAAGTAATTAAAATTACGCTATGATGTATTACGTTTTTTTGTCTGCTATAGAAAGATGTAGCTCTACACTAGAAATCTAAAAGCCAATAAGGCTGTGGTTACACTACAAGCGAATTCGCAAATCTAGTTGACACGCGAACGCGCATTTGAAACCTCTTGAAAAACAAATGCAATAACATATGGTGCGTGGTTACACTGGCAGCGTCAAAAACGCCAGTATACGCCCGTGTACGCGCGAATATTTTTATTTTTACAGGGCATGGGGCGAATTTGCTTTGAAAAGTCAACAAAATGGCGGAAATTTTTGCCACTTCCTTTCATTTTATGTGTGTAAATGATAATTTAATAATTACAAATTGGCTTTCATGAAGTATTTCCGAAATTTAAAACAATATATTTCCATTTTTAAACTAAAATTATTTTAATTTTTATTATGGATATTGACAAGTTAAATTCTTAAGTTCATGAGCCCACACTCCTCTCAACGACGTTGAAGTGTTACCTCAATAGTAATAATACTAATACTAGCAATGGGAATGTTGGAGGAAACTCCAGCTTAAAATTGTAGACGAACCTTCTACAATTCAATACAAAAAAAAATATCAGTCTGTTTCGTCTATGTTGTGAATATTAAGCATTTAATGATCTGAAGAAAGAATTATTAAGCTTTTGATAGTTTTGAATGACATTTTTAACTTTACCGACATACGTTCATATAAAAAAAACACTAGATCTATAGATTCTGGAAGTAATTGCCTGTAAATGTCAAACTACTTGATCTCTACATGCAATAAAATTCGTTATGCAGTAAACAACTTTCTCTTTGGATTAATTTGACGTAGTCTCTGCAGAATAATTATAAAATACTAATTAAGTAAACAACTTTCTCTGACGTGAATAAATAACTCTCTGAACTAAAACGACTAACTCTCTGAACTAAAACGACTTACTCTCTGAATTAAAACGACTTACTCTCTGAACTGAAACGACTTACTCTCTGAACTAAAACGACTTACTCTCTGAATTAAAACGACTTACTCTCTGAATTAAAACGACTTACTCTCTGAACTGAAACGACTTACTCTCTAAACTAAAACGACTAACTCTCTGAATTAAAACGACTTACTCTCTGAATTAAAACGACTTACTCTCTGAACTGAAACGACTTACTCGCTGAACTAAAACGTATTACTCTCTGAACTAAAACGATTTATTCTCTGAGCTAAAACGACTCACTCTCTGAAATAGAACGACTTACTCTCTGAAGCAAATCGGTAAAAGATGTCGGCCTGGTCCTCATGTTTCAGATCTTTCATCTCTAGAATCTTGACAAAGTCATCGGCCACTTGGTTTTGTGACCCCAGATAATATGTGGCCGAGTCAGGTCTCACCAGTCTCTTGTTTAGGGGTGAACGGATTGCATGCCATTCCTCGCCATGGCTGGAAATATATGGAAAAATTTTAAGTTAAATAAAATAAACCCGTAAAAACAAGTTTTTGACTATTTATCATTTATATACGAGAAATAACTATGGAGTCTAAGCATGTTCATTATAATACGCAGGGCTAAACAATCCGAGAATACAAATTTCTAGTTATGACTAATAAAACGTGTTTAATATAATGCGCACCGATCGTGAATATATTTTTTAAAAGTACTGTCTATGTAATGCGCACCTTAATGCGCGACATGAAAGGTTGTTGAACATATTACGCACCACAACACTCTATCTCAAAAATTAACATGATATAAAGAGATTTAAAAATAATTTTAAAATCCAATAATTCAATTACTGTCTATTCTATCGATTTGAAATTTTGATAAATCATTTTTATTATTGGCGTGAGTCTGCCTGACAAATTTCAGCTCGCTAGCTTACGAGAAAGTTGGTTAAAAATCGATCCAATGTTTTTTGGCAAGATCGGTCACACGGCTCAGACACCACAAGTTAATAGATCTATAGGTCTATAGGATTTAATAAAAACACACACACAAAAACAAATTGCAGTGGTGCATAAAAAAGAGAAATAATTCAAAATTTTAGAGAAAAATGAAGGCACAAAATGATTATGAAGAAAATGCAGTGGTACCTCAAGTAATACAATTATTGTATTAATCAAAGGAGTCGTCCGTGTATATTGTATGTTGACAGCTATATTCCTGTCCAAATATGTATAAAGACAGCCATACATAACACAGGGCCGCCGCCAGGGGGTGAATCCAGGAATTTATTCAGGGGCCCCAATGGGAGGGGGCCCCGTCAGCCAAGCGTGATTTTTTAATTTAAATTCTGATGCTGTGCGCGCAGATATTGTGAAAGATTGTTCACACACTTGTTAACTTATTAATCAATCACTAAACTCCAAGTCAGACTGTACAAATAAATCATGTTTAATTCTTTCTTTAACTTGGCAACACTCATCCCTAACTAAATTCGTGTTCCTAACTCTGCCCTATCCATATCTCCGTCTGTCTGTCTGTGTGTTCATAACTCCCCGTGTATCCGTCTGTGCATCCCTTTTATACCCGTCAGTCTCCGCACCTATACGGTCAAGCTTGTTGACTTAACCAATCTCTGGCGGGACTACCACACCCAGGCTTGCTGCCGTCCACAAGCTTGCCTCGTTTCTCGCCCGCACCCTTACCGCTTCAAAGGACACCGCTGGCCCGTGGTCAATCCCCGTCCACATTAAAGGACCCAAGCTTGTCGTCCGTCACCAGGATCCCAGGTTGGCCTCGTTCGTCGGCCGCACCCGTCCAGCTTCAAAGGACCCGTCCCTCTGAGCGCCGACAATTCGCCCCCAGGGCCTCCACAATATATATTCAGACAATTATTCATGTGATATGTAACAAAAACATTTTAAAAATTAGCTTACAACGAAAATTGACGGAATTTTTTTTCTGCACAATGAACGCTAAAGATATTCTTCGCAATATCATGTTTTACGTCACAGTTTTCTAAAAATAATATATTTTAGTAATCATTTACGTCACTTATATGTCTTCCGGTGCTCTCTGAATTATTTGAATAGATGTAAATATTGGATTTTTTCTTCACTTTTGCGAACCGGTCAGCTGTGAATGTCTTATTTCAAACCAAACTTATTACTAAAGCATACTTGATAGTTTTATAGTTATAAACTGTCTTAAATCTTTGACGCAGTCCTGTATACTCTTTATTTCAACTTTATTATTTACTGAATATAAATTTCTTCAAATAAATAAATAAAACTCTTAATAATAAACACTTTATGTATCATTATGAGTAAATTATATTATATCTTTTGAACTTGAACTATCCCTTAACCCGATGCTGGGTCGTTGGGGCACCATTTTTAGCTGCGCACTATCTCATGCCAAGTGTCACGGTTCTGAGCTGCCTTCTGGGAATCGCTAAATGAAAGGCCGGTCCACTCTTTGATGTTGTCCTCCCAACTCTTCCTTGGTCTGCCTCTTTTCCTTCCTCCATGGACTGTGCCTTGCAATATCGTCTTTGAGAGACCTCCAGATCTTGACACGTGTCCGTACCATCGTAGTTTCCTCATTTTAATTGAGGTGAGAAGGTCCTCGTAAGGGCCAATGACAGCACTTATTTTGTCGCGGACCGCTTCGTTCGTGATGTGCGCCGTGTAGGAGATGTATAATACCTTTCGAAAACATCTCATCTCAAGCTCACTAATTCTTTTTTGGAGGTCTGCGGTGAGCGTCCAAGCCTCACAACCATAAAGGAAGACTGACATCGCCAGAGAGCGCATTAGTCGAATCTTTGATCTCAGAGAGAGCTTCTTGCTTTGCCAGATGTTTTTCAGTTTGCTTAGTGCTGCAGTTGTTTGGGCCGTTCTGGCAAGAATTTCTGGCTTTGAGCCTTCATCGGATATTACAGCCCCTAGATATTTGAAGGTAGGGACCTCCTCGAGTTTTTGACCGTTTATCCGTATTTCACTTGTGAAATTCTTGTTTGCCATGACCTTGGTCTTTTCTGCATTAATTTCCATGCCATAGGCCTTCGACGTCTTCTCTAGCTTTGCAAGGAATTCTTTTAGTTCGTCCTCGCTGCCAGCTAGGCCGTCTATGTCATCGGCGAAGCGTAAGTTAGTTATAATCCTTCCTCCGATGCTGACCGTTCCGACATGGTTTTCGAGCACATCAGTCATAATTCTTTCTAGGAAGAGGTTGAAGAGGATGGGGGAGAGTAAACACCCTTGTCTGACACCAACAGTGGTCTTGAACCAATCTCCCAGCTTGCTGTTGTAGAGTACTGCGCTGGATGCTCTGT
>MUZC01004604.1:967913-987450 GCA_002072015.1 Radix auricularia | reverse complement strand
TATATATATATATATATATATGCAATATATGTATATATTTATATATATTTTACAATATATATATATATTATACTTAGCTAATAGTAATTGTGACATAAAGGTTACCAAAAGTTATTGCTTCATGCATTCAGTTTAAGTTTTTTTTAAAAAAAAATTAATTATTTTTTATTATTGTTTTAATATGTCACTTCAACATATTTTTAATTAAAATCTAATTAACATGTTATTTTATTTTTAATTTGGCGTGAGACAAATTATTTTTATACTTTTCAAAATAATTTTTAACATGACCTTTTTTTTAAAAAATAAATATTTTTGTAAAGAATTAAGTTATTTATAATGTTGTCGATAAGAATGTGATTGCCTTCTGAAATATTGGTGCAATTAGATCTAACTAAAAAAATACAAATGTTATTGAAAAAAACGAGTAAAAAGTTTTTAAAATTGGTCATCATTTTTTAGTAAAATATTTAGAACTAGTTGCGACCCGCGGCTTAGCATACGCCGCAGACATGCTCATACATTTTACTAAGAAAGGGGGAACGGACATAACTACATCACGAAGAAAGAAAAAAACGTGAATGAACCTCGGGGGGAGGGGGGAGAACCGCCGACGCCTTTTTGATCTCAAAACATGCGCAATGTGGTTAGCTACTTGCTCCCCACATTGCCCCACCCTAGCTTGCCAACCATAAATTGTGAAATTATCCAAGACAAGGCAGCGCAGCTAAAAAGGGGGGTGGATAATTGTTATTTGTTCTTGCTATTTCGCACTCTCTCCCTCTCTCTCGCTCTTCTTCTTAAAATAATAGATTCTCTGAAAATGTTTTGTCTCACGTATACTTGCTGTGTTTGTCTCTTCTCCTGAATTTTTCTCTCCTATCTTCTCATACACTTTCCATCCATCCTCTCCCATTCACTCTCTCTCTCTCTCTCTCTCTCTCTCTTCAAATCTTTTGCTCTCCTCCTAGTGGCATAAGGAACACCCATCGACTCTATCACGAAAGACCAAACTTGTGCATAGGGTTTAAGATTCAAGAGGGTTACTAACAAATACGGGTATCAGAATTCTCGACTTACACTCCAATCATCGTTCGTTTCATCGTACTTCTCGCCAGAAACGCCTCTGTAAGGGAATCGTTTGGCCGGTAGGGGTACTTGCCCTCATATCTGAAGACGGTGTCAAAATCTTTGGGGTCAGACACTATGACCATCGTGCTCCCGACGTTCAGTTTTATAATGGGCCCGTGTTGGTCAAACAGCTCATTGAGAAGTAGAGGAAACGTCTCAGAAGTGTACCTGGCTGGTAGAATAAAATAAAATAAGCGTTTAATAAAACATATCAATCAAAGAAACACAATGCTTATTTTTTTTATTAAATTGTTAAATGCTAAAATTATTTTTGCTAAAGTCGAGGACCAAGTATCCATCATGTTTCTATTGTTGATATAATTATAACCCAAAAAAGATTTTATGAATGAATTTGATGTTTATTAAAACTGTTTTGCTATTTTTTTTTTAAATTTGCCGTGAACTGATTTAAGTGGAGGGCATTCTTTTTAATATTTCGTTTCCAATTAAAAATAATAATGTTAACATTTCACAATTTCATTGTGTTTAAAGTACAAGCTACACTAACGAATGGAACGATCAAAACAATAAATAAAAGCTTTGTCTCATAAAAAAGTCAACTTTTCGACTAATGCTTTCATTAGTATAAAAAAATGAGAGAAAAAAATTAAAATTAATTATTTATAAATTATACTATACCACGAAAATATAATAAGTCAGTAAAGATAAAAACACATAATGAAAAGAAGACAGATGAACATAATAAATTATCAATAAAATCATTTAAAAAATTATATCTAAATCAATTTGATATTTTGAAATGAAATGGTATCGTTACAGAGACACGGTGTAGATTATCTTACAACCATATTATTGTTTTTAGACAGGTACAGCACTTACTAAACGGTTTAAGCAGCAGCATGCCTCCTATGACAGGCAACTGATATATTCCCTTTGGCCCAGGAATCTCTTCAAAAGGCCTGGGCTCCGCCTGGTCAGTGGCGAGATTGCCAACAGTGGAAGAAGCTCTGAGGTGTTGTCTGGTCACGCGACTCAACTGTTGGACTGATCTTCTGGCTAAATCTCTTGTCAATGCCATGTTGATTGTTGTTTTACTGAGCTGAAGGTACCTGCGCTGCGCCTTCTTGATAAAATAAGGGAAGAAGAAAGAAAAAACGTAAAAAAAACTTTTTTGACTATAAATCCTTTATATACGAGACATAACTATAAGGTTGTTAATTTAATACGCAAGGCAAAACAATATGAAAATACAAAATTCCAGTTATGTCTCGTAAAATGTAAATACATTTAAAAAAAAGTATTTTCAATATAATGTGCACCTCATTGCGACTTGACATGTTTTTGAACATAATACGCACCACGAAACTATCTCAAAAATTAACATGATATATAGAGATAAAATTAATAATTTAAAAATGCAATAAATTTGTTACAGTACATTCGATCGATCTGAAATTTTGATACATCATTTTATAATTGTCATGAGTCTGCCTGCAAAATTTCAGCTCGCTACCTTACGAGAAAATGGGTTAAAAATCGATCAAAAGTTTTTTCGGCAACAATGGCTCAGACACCACAAGGGAATATAAAGGATTTATTAAAAACTAAACGTTAAAAACAAGTTTTTTTTAACTCTAAATCCTTTATATACAAGACATAGCTATAAAGATGTTTATAATAATACGCCGGACAAAACAATCCGAAAATACACAATTCTAGTTATGTCTCTTAAAACTTTTTTTAGATCTAATATAATGCTCATCGATCGTGAATATATTTTTAAAAAGTATTGTCAATATAATGCGCACTTTATTACGCAACAGGAAAGGTTGTTGAACCTAACACGCATCACAACACTCCATCTAAAAAAATAACATGATACATAGAGCTAAATAAAATAATTTTAAAATTCAATAATTCGAACGATTCTTAAATTTTGAATATATCATCGGCATGTGTCTGCTGCAAAATTTCAGCTCGCTAGCTTACGAGGAAATGGGTTAAAAATCGATCCAAAGTTTTGTTGGCAAGCGAGCACGCACGCACGGGCTCAGACACCATAGGTTAATATAAAGGATTTATTAAAAATGGGAAGAAATTCTATTTAAATTTGTGGTAAATACCTTTCACACCGAGAGTAACTGATTGTTTACTTTATATGCATTTTGAAAAATGTTCAATATTATATATCTTCTGTGTGTGTATGAGGTGTCTGATGTAAGAGTTCAACTTTCCAGTAGTTGATACCTAGAAATCGTGCTGATTCAAAACAAGGAACTGTGGCGTACGAAGCGGGCCTAAGCATAAACGACTCCAGTGCTTGATTTACCTATTTGCTATACAAGCTATAGCTAAGGGCCCTCATTTTCTTGAACTGTCCCTTAACCTATCGTTGGGTCGTTGGGGCACCATTTTGAACTGCACACTATCTCATGCCACGTGTCCCAGTCCTGTGCTGTCTTCTGGGAGTCGCTTAAATGACAGGCGGTCCACTCTTTGATATTGTCATCCCATCTCTTCCTTGGTCTGCCTCTTTTTCTTCTTCCATGGACTGTGCCTTCCATTATGGTCTTTGAGAGACCTCCAGATCTTGTCACGTGTCCGTACCATCGTTATTTCCTCTTTCTAATTGAGGTGGGAAGGTCCTAGCAAGGGCCAATGACAGCACTTATTTTATCGCGGACCGCTTCGTTCGTGATGTGCGCCATGTAGGAGATGCTTAGTACCTTGCGAAAACATCTCATATCTAGCGCATTAATTCTTCTTTGGAGGTCTGCTGTGAGCGTCCAAGCCTCACAACTATACAGGAAGACCGACATCGCCAGAGAGCGCATTAGTCGAATCTTTGATCTCAGGGGGAGTTCTTTGCTTTGCCAGATGTGTTTAAGTTTGCTTATTGATGCAGTTGTTTGGGCCATTCTGTTTGCCCGTTTTTCCGAATTTCATTTCTGAATTTACTGTTTGCCATGACCTTGGTATTTTCTGCATTGATTTCCATGCCATAGGCCTTTGTTGTCTTCTCTATATTTGCAGGGGAATTCTTTTAGTTCGTCCTCGCTGTTAGCTAGGCAGTCTATGTCATCGGCGAAGCGTAGTTTATTTATAGTTCTCACTCTGATGCTGACTGTTCCGACATGGTTTTCTAGCACATCTGTCATAATTCTTTCAAGGAAGAGTTTGAAGAGGATGAGGGAAAGTAAACACCCTTGTCTGACACCAACAGTGGTCTTGAACCAAGATTGGTTCAACACCGCTATCTTGGCCCCCTGGGAATTTTTTCCTTTATATTTGACATAGAATATATTGACTTCAAAAGGGCACCCGTATCTCAAATAGCTTAGGGCCCCATCAAGTCTAAATCCGGCTCTGAAAGACTCCCGAACTTTTTTAACTTAAACCATTGGGGGGGGGGGGGGGGGTATTCGACCATAAAACCAGTAGCGCTTGGCTTACCCAATACCCTCCTTTTACACACCTCACTACATTTTTCGTCTGCGTAGCTATACAAGTGTGTAGTTCAGTGAACACACTCTGCACTGAAAATCTTACGGTCCATTGGTCAACGGCTAACACGAAATCGTTTTGTTACATAAATGACATAGGAGAAGGTATGTTACTGGAGTAGCTGAACAAATTAACACGGGGAGATGCATTGAACGAGGGTTAGCGTGTATATATATATATATATANCCTTTTTTTTTTCCCTCTCCACTAATTTATTTTTTTCTGCGATGAGTTTTAGCAACAGTGAAAATTTGATCCAGTCCCACATGTTATAGATATAAACACAGAAGTTTATAACAATAATGGGTAATGGGTCTTGGTCTTCAAGAACTATCAGTTACCTCAGGTGTCGTTTACATTATACATACACATTTTCATAAATTGTAATCTAAACTTAAAAACGTTTAACTAAAGGAAGAAAGGCATCGTTAGATACTGTGTGTGAGAATGTTAGATATATATTAAAAATTAAATAATGTTGTTTAAATGAGTGGCCAGGTTGTGTTTCACTGTGCAATTAAATGTTGACAGCTAGAATGATACGAATAAATCTATGGAGAAAGACCCGTAAACTTAGTTGATTCGCATATCACAAATTTTGGTACTTAACGTTTAATTCTATTTCACAGTACCCACCAGGTCTCGAAAAACTTCCACGTTTGGACGGTCCTTACTAAAACGAACCTTTCTTACAGGATCTGGTCGACACAGAAGTTCTACCTAATGTACTTTTCTGCGATGTGAACGAATTCTAATGACCTCGTCTTCAGTGGTGTGTACCAAATACTGAGGGCAACGAGTTGAAGCTTCGCTTGGCTGGGAACCATAAGATCTTCTTAAATCCATTATTTTTTATTACTTTAAAATAATGTTTTACATTATAGCTTAACTGTGAATTTTAATTTTATAATTTTTTTTTAAAAAAAGGAACGAATGATTAGAGAAGAAACTTATATGTCCTGTTAAAAAGGACCGGGTCTTGACGGTCTTGTAATTTTTCCGGATTAGAATGACAGACACACTCACACAGACACACGAATAAAAACTCACACTTTCTCTCTCTCGAAAAATCCTTTGCTCGAATCTTAAGTTCTTACTATTAACATAGTTTTGGAAATGGGTGACCAAAATAGCACACTTTTTATGAAACAGAAAGTAACTATTGATATCGAGTGTATCTGGGGGAGTGGAGTAAGGGGCGTTTTGGTTTCGCCTAGTAGTTAAAATGTGAAACTTTTGCGTTATGTTTTTCAGAAAGCATTAGAAATTTGTTATAAAGTTGTTTTTTTTTAATTTGGGGGCCGTCAATAAAATATGCCACGCGATGTCTTCCCATCCCCCCCCCCACCCAATCATCACACGTCGTCACAAAACTTTGACTCCCCTCCAGTATGAAGGCACAAAGCAATGACACCACTCCCCCCTCCCGAAAGCCGTATTTTCTATATGAAAAAGAGACTGTTCAAATCAAGTTCTTGTCATTTATGTATGTATTTAGTGTAATTCTGCACTCTAATAGGGTAACACGCATGAAACCATAGAAAATGTTATTAAATTTATTGTAAACAATCAAATGTTTAAGTGGACCCTTTTTTTTTTTTTAAGTTTCGCATTTTTATGTGAGGTCACATTTCTTTTTCTTTTTTTTAAAAAACCCTCACCTTTAAGTGCGTGACATCATTTATGGCCGGTCCCTTTATCAAAAATGTTTCTTTCGGACCTTTAATTTTTTTCTATCTTTCAGATTACTGGTTGATGTCATGGCCCTTGACACAATGACTAAATATAAATTCGGATGTCCCAAAGCCAAAAACAATTTATTTTCATTGATCAATTGATTTTTTAATGCTAAAACTAACCTTACCTTTTGAAACAAAGATTCATCAGCTAGTTGTTGCGCCCTCATTACTTTATTAACACCAATAAATATTGAGCTTAAAATTAATGAGCATTAGAAAATTAGTGACAATTTCTAATCTTGCATACAACTTCTATGCTGTGCTCGATCCTTATGGTTAATCTAATTACTAATGATTAGATGCGATGAAATTAAACGCAATATGTAAAATATCAAACAATAAGAACTTTGAGGACGTAAACGTGAAGGAGTCAGTTTTAGGTTATATTTTCAGGTATATTTTTAACAAAGTAATTTTAAAACAAATTGATCTACTCCTAGTTGGACCGCCCAGTGGCGTCACAAGTAGGGTGTGGTGAGGGAAGGCCACCCCGGGTGACACCAAAATATAAAATTCTGTACATTCCCGTTATTTTGCACACAGGAAAGCTCGGTGGAGATCTATGGGTTAAGTCGTGAAGGTGTGACACCACAAGTTACCGCCCGGGAGACACCTACACTAGTGACGCCTCTGGGACCACCTCCAATGTTATATGGTTTTTTTTGGTCCCAAACTGCAGAATCGTATTTAACAATCGGCCAAACAAAGGATTTATATACCTTGTACATTATAAAAAATATAAAAAAACAAAGTGAAGAAACGAAAACCAAAATGGTTTTAACAACTATTGTATAAAAATATCCATTTATTTATTAAATTTTATACAATGTAACAAAAATAATATTATAAAGTTCATGAAATGTTTACAATAATTTTTTTTTAATAAATGAATTTACAAAATTTAATTGAAACTTTTTTTTTTCAAAAATAATTTCAAAACAAAAATAAAATTTGTAAAGCGAGTTTAAAATGTGGGAAATATGTTTATAATTAACACAATAATAATCTTGTAAAAAAAAATCAAGCACTCGGTACATTTAATATTCTAAATTCTCATATATTAGTAAATAATTGATGTGATCGTGACACGGTGGCGTAGCTATGGGAGGAGGAGGGGGTCCACAATTGAAAGTCCCCCAAGGCCCCACTTGAAGGGGGCCCCAAAAGGAGTGTCCAAAATTTTGTACATTAAATAATACGCCACGGCCACATATGCAGGGCCCCCAAAGAGGCCAAGTCCCACGTGCCACCGAATCCCTTCAAATCCCTAACTACGCCACTATTTGTGACAAGTATTAACTAAAAGATATGATTGTCACAAGTATATCCCTCTGTAGTAATAATAATTATGATTAACGCTAATAAAGTTGAATGATAAATTACACTTCATAAAATTAATTTTGTTAAAAATTCAAAATCATTGATTTAAGTTTTAAAATGTTGTAGACTACAATGTAAACATTCATTTTACATGTGAAAATGTTTTTTTTTTTTTTTAACTTTCAAGAATATCATTAATAATGTTCAGATATTAAGAAAAAAAAGTTACTTTTCAAATACCGTGCTGTTTGCGGCTAAATATTAAAGCCGAATAGCAATTTTAAGCTAAATTTATAATTATTTTAAATTTTATTAATTCAAATAGTCGGAAAGAGCAAGATTGCTTTTTTCTTTACTTTTGGATGAGTCTTTAGTCAACATGTATTCAATTCAAAAATACGTAATCAAGATGATCAAAGTCTTTCCATTCATATACATTTGTTTACAATTTGACAAACTTGAATTTCAATGGCTTTGTTGGCTCGATGAAAGGTGAATGCTGGAAATATGTCACCCAGGACTCCGGCTCCAACTCTATCTTTAGCTTTTGCAGAACCTGGTTAGGAATGGAATTAATTATTTTTTTATTTAAAGAATTATTTATTTTAAAAATAGAGACGGTCGAAAAAATTACCTAAAACTAAGGGATGCAACTGATACATTAATTTCTTTCAATCGAAAGTTTGGATTACTTGGATTTTAGGCCAGAGAAAAATAAATAAATTAGGGTTGCGGAAATTACCGATTAATTTCTCGATTAATCGGTAAATTTTTATCGATTAAAATCATTTTAATCGATAAAATAGTGATTAAAATGAAAGGAAATGTTTATAAAATGTATTTTCAATTTATTAATAAATAATTAATTATTAAAAATTAAATATAGTTTTTTTACGTACAAACTTCTCCAATTAAAGTAAAGACTTTAAATGTGCAAACTTTAAAAAAACCTGTTTTATAAGGACAATGATATTTTTTAAAAAACATTGCATTTAATTAATTAACAATAACAAAATTAAATTTATTGACATTATTAAGAACTACTTATATTTAAAAATCTATCCTAACAATATTATATTTTAAAAATTAAATTAAATTAAAAACCTGTACTTAAGTTATGGACACTGTGAAAAAATGCCCTATAAGGGCACAAAATGTGAAGGAAAACAACATAGTGAGAAAAGTGATTTTGAGGTTTTAGAATTTAGAAAAAAATCATAACTTTTGAACCACTTGGGATAAAAAGATTATCTTTATGTTTTTGTTAATCATCAAACAATTTCTATATAGCTGTATTACTTTTATATTTTAAAATTAATTTGAAATTTTCATCCAAGTGCCTAAACTGTAATACGTTATTTAACTTATTTTATTGCTAACGATGTTTTAAAAATAACTCTATAAAAATCAATTGCCTGTTTATATTACTCCCCTTGAAATTTTCAGTGTAATGACGTGATACATCTTTATTTTTAACTTTAACAAAATTATCGATTAATTAATCGGTAATTTTAAAAAGTTAACGATTAAATTTAATTTAATCGATAACAGCCCTAAAATAAATATATATATATACTAGCAGACCCGGTCGTTCGTTGCACCGATCTCAGTAAAAATGACTATGAGTGATATATTTTAAAAACTATTATGCCAGAAACCTACATGGAAGTGTGCAAAAACGTCCAAGTTTCATAGCAAATGGATAAATAAAATAATAATTTAAAAGATTAAAAAAAGAAAGAAAAAAAAACGACATTAAAGGGTCGGGCTCTAAAATGAGTGATAATTCGTACTCAAGCCATGCTTCTCAATATTGTGTAAAATTGATTGGGGAATTAAATTATTAACGTGCATAACAAAAATATTTGGGGACGCCTGCCCCAGTGAATGAACATAAAGAGTTCAGTTCCCTGTAGTAATTATTTTTAGACTCTTGAGTTTTTATGTACTAAGATTGGCTAAATCCGTTATTTTCTCAGTCACTTAAGCTAGCACTAATTTTTATAAAGTTAATATAAGGAAAAAATAACATTTAAGGGCCCCTGTTCCCATTCTGCGCTAGATGTCAATTTCATATAGCTGTTCGTTTTAATTCAGTTTAATCATGAATATATTCCTCTATATTGTTAAAAACAAAATGGGTAAAATATCTTAAGAATATACCAAAAACAGACATTCGGCATTGAAATTAGAAGTTCAGTGCCCTGTAGCATTTTAATATGGGCTACCAAGATTTTGTTAAAATTTTTTGGTTAAGATCAATTCTTTTACACAAAAATTAACACATAAACTTATTTAAGCAAAAGAAAATAATAATAATATTTTTTTTAAAAATTACATGATGGGGCCCATTCAGTGCAAGATGTAAAGTTGAAAACACTTGTTCATTTCAATTTGCATGATAATATATATATATTTGTCAACATCATTAAAAATTAAATGGGCAAAATATCTTAAACATTTACTGAAAAGTTTGGTTAAGATCCAACAATTTACCAAGTAGCGAGTGCTTAAACTATTTTTATATCGCTCATATAAGCAAAAAATAACATTAAGGGCCCCAGGGCCCATTCAGGGCAAGATATAAAGTTCAAAACATCTGTTCATTTGAATATGGATTATAATGGATACCTTTATCATTATTTGTCAAGACCTTTAATAAATAAATTGGGGAATAAAATCTTAAACTCTTACAAAAACAGGTATTTTGGGGCCCCCAGCCCCGAAGGAGTTGCAATTAGGAGTTTAGTACCCTATGGTATTTCAGTATTGGCTATCAAGTATTTATACACAAAGTTTGGTTAAAATCCATCAATATAGCAAGTAGCTAATGCATAAACTAATTTTTATATAGCTCATATATGAAAAAAAACATTAAGGGCCCCTGGGCCCATTCAGGGCAAGATATAAATTTAAAACATCTGTTCATTTAAGTAAGGATAATAATGGATACATTTATCATTATTTATCAAGACCTTTAATAATTGAATTGGGGAATAAAATCTTAAAGGTTTATTAAAAAAAAAAGGTATTATAGGCCCCCAGCCCCAAAAGAGCGGCCCTTAGGAGATGACCTTTCTAAACTATTTTAATATTGGCTTTCAAGAATATATTTACGAAATTTGTTTAAGATTTATTATCAATTTATCAATTAGATAGCGCTTAAACTAATTTTTATATAGCTCATAAAAGCAAAATCTGACATTATAGGTCCCCGGCGTCCCTTTAGTGTTAAATGGAGAAAAAAAAAGTCGCCAGTTACCATATTGGGAGGGTACTCAACAGTCTCAAAAATTTTCATGACGATCGGTTGAATGGTTTAGTCAGCTATAAAGGACAAGCAAGCGCACGCACACACACACACACACACACGCACACGCGCGCACACACACACACACACAGACATACTTTGATTTTTATATATAAAAATAAAAAATTTAAAAAAATAAAAAGTAGGCATCAAAATATTTATATGCCTAATTAATTTGTTTAAAAGTGTGTGTCTCTTTAGTTTTAATTTTCTAAATCAGAGTCTTAAACTCCCAAAAAAATCAAACCTTTGATGTGGCCAAATAAATTTCCTGCTCAGCAAAGCGTCTTCCAATACAGTTCCTTGGCCCGTGTCCAAAAGGCATGACAATCAAATGGTGGCCAGGGTCCTGTTTCCGGTCGACTTGAGATGACCTCAGCCACCTTTCTGGCATGTATTTGTCAGGTTCATCAAAGTACTTTTTAGAGGCCCTTGCGTTAAACAGGTTCACCATTGTCTGTACACACATTTAAAGCTTTTAAAATACGTAATAGCTCTGTATGTAAAAATGTTTAATCAGCAAGAAAATTTCAAAAAAAAAAATAAAAAAGAAGAAAAAAAACGTTTAATTAAATCTTTCACACGTCTAATTAAACTATAATAATAACAACAATGGTAATGATTATAGCAATAGCAATAGAAACAGCAATAACAACGGTAATAATAATAGTAATAGAGAAATAATAATAATAATTAATAAATAAGTCGCCTTCCGAAAGAAGTGCCTTAAGCAATAGAAACTTACCCCAGCCGGCACTTTGTATCCATTGAGAACAACATCGACTGGCAAAACTCTGCTAGCACCTACCACTGTTGGATAATTCAACCTGATAGGGAAGAATAAATCCATTAACTAAAATTGAAAGTCTATGACCACTTAGGGTTGCATTAGTAGAGTTAAAAATTCGTCTTTCTGTATGGAAGAACCATTACAACTTATTATTTTATACTAGCGTGTCAACCATAATATTGAAAGTTTCCTTGCCATGATTGTTAGAACTGATAGTTTAAATATAACGAGGCGTATCACTATGAAAACCGCTATCAAATAATTCAAAATAGTTGTAGCATGTAAACTGACATTTTATAACGGCATTTGGAAATTACAGCATTACAATGAAGGGTAAGTTAAAGGAAATACATATTATAATCAATTCTTTGGACCTAAAATCAATGTTCCTCTCATTTTATCATCTTAATGCTGTTCTTGTTTATGTTCCTTCCTTTCTGAAGTTGATAAATCTAAAATAATTAAATCGGTCTATTCAATTGAAATACCTAAACGATTCCTTCAGACTAGCCTTTAGGTAACTCATCTGAGACAAGGCCTTGTCAGTTAATGGGCCGCTGGGGCCAATGAGGCCCAAAATCTCTTTTCTTAGAATTTCTTGTTTGTCTGGGTTCTTGGCCAAGTTGTAGAAGAATACCTGGAGATTTTTGGCCGTCTGAAAAACATACATGTGGAAAATATATCTGTATTTTTTAAATCTAAATATCCCTTTTTTTTAAGGGGGTGTGGAATGGAAATGTTTTTAGAATCTTAGATTTTCCTGAAGATTTACATAGAATAATAAAATAAGTATTCAAATTTTTAATGATTACTATTTTTAAAACACGAATATAGCTTGTATATTTCAATCCGCGTATTTTAACTTTAATTTGTTCCATTGGGGTATGCCTCGGACTACAGTATACTACAAATCAACACCTACATTCCAGTCTGTTTTATTTTATAAAATACCACGACCATGACAACTCCCACCGGAAATTATTATATAAAAAATTACACAAACAATAGATTTAACTGAGAACATATGGTTAGCATCAGTGGTATAACTCGAAACGATGCCCTTCAACGAGAAAACTCTACGCAGTACAGGCCTGCCCCTCTATAGAATAGAAATTATTTTGTTATATTTCAATTTTTACCTCTAAAAACTTATCACAGAACAGACCTACAAATATATCGATTAAATTCAAAATGAACTTCATGTGTAAATTCAGGTGATTGATCGTTGCCCCCCCCCCCGCCCAAAAAAACTCTACAGGTTGGCATAGAATGACGTCATTTAATATTGGAGAGGGGGGGATGGGGGAAAGTTTCTGCCCCGTGTTGGGACAATGGTTAATAAATATGTCCCAGGGTGGGAAAATGCTTACTGAGTCTGGCCCGGGGTGGGACATTGCTTACTGAGTCTGTCCCGGGGTGGGACATTGCTTACTGAGTCTGTCCTAGGGTGGGACATTGCTTACTGAGTCTGTCCCGGGGTGGGACATTGCTTACTGGGTATGTTTCGGTGGCGGGACAATGCTTACTGAGTCTGTCCCGGGGTGGGACATTGCTTACTGGGTATGTTTCGGTGGCGGGACAATGCTTACTGAGTCTGTACCGGGGTGGGACAATGCTTACTGAGTCTTTCCCGGGGTGGGACAATGCTTACTGAGTCTGTCCCGGGGTGGGACATTGCTTACTGGGTATGTTTCGGTGGCGGGACAATGCTTACTGAGTCTGTCCCGGGGTGGGACAATGCTTACTGAGTCTGTCCCGGGGTGGGACAATGCTTACTGAGTCTGTCCCGGGGTGGGACATTGCTTACTGAGTCTGTCCCGGCCGCATAAAGACCGAAAGCTGCATTAATGACGTCATCTTCTGATAAGCTCGGTTCCGAGACAAGAGAAAGAAGTAGATTAGGCTCATCCGGGTCAAAAGTACCGTCACTTTTTCGCTGTTCTGTGATTTCTTTGGCTTTCTTGATGTGGACTTTGGAATTGCTGACAGTAAAAATATTTTAGTTGTAATAAAGTAATTTTTTTTTCCATTGAATAATCTTCATTTTTTCGAAGGTTTAATGAACTCGCTAAGCTCAATGGTGGAAGAAAACATTTCAACTGGTTTAACATGTATTTAAAAAAGGAGGTCATTAAAATCAACTTGTTTTTGACAAACAGCTCTCAGACTTGTATTGAAATGAAAGCACACTACAACGTTTATTTAAAAAACTAATAATTTCTTATAAAGACGTTTTCAACGGTGATAAAATAAAATAGTTTTATTGTTCTTTTTAAGTTCAAGTAATAACTTAAGCTAAAAACAATATGTAGACGGTTTAGTATTTAAATATCTATTAATTGGTCACGAGAGCAACTCCTCTGAATTTTGTATAGCTATGATCGATGTTCGCCCTAAGACTGGTGTATATGAAAATCACCGAGACAAAACATTGATTCCAGCAATAGAACGTCGCACCAATAAACACTAAAATATCAAGGTCTCTGAAAAGTCCACTTGCCTCAACATCACCTCCATGGCTCGCTCGTATTCTTTTAACGTTGAGTTTCTGTACCACTTGTGAGCAAATGAGCGGCCTGTTATCGCTTTCGTTATCTGGACGAAAAGACTTTTGGCCGCCTCCAGGAACTTGATGGCCTCAACATCAGACGTGTTGTCGAGGTACCCGAGTCTTTGGTTGAAGGCTACAACTCCGATACCTGTGCCAAAAGGTTTTTGTTAATGATGAAATCATGTGATTTAAGGTTTGTATTTTATGAGACCCTGAATCAGACCTTGAATACGCTATGACAGTGGCTGTGAAAGGAGGGGTAATATTAGAAAGGAGGAAAATACCATGTAAATAAAAATATTAGTTGATCCAGCTCTTGTTCTCCCCCGATTCGGAGAAAAAATATCAAGTAAAATGTACAAAATTAATGTTATTTTTATATTACCCACCACCAGCGATGGGAAATACACAGAAAGACAAAATGCACTCGCTCCTAAACTGTATTTTGGAAAGAACAGCGCATCATTTTTAGCGCATTTTCGAGAAGTCGAATGCGCTATTGTATCCGTTTTGTCCGTCCGTCTGTCATCACCCTAGATCTCAGCATCCATAAGTCTTAGACCCATGATGTATATAGGTATGTTTTTTGTATGTCCTGACCTGCCATTTGTGCATCAACACTCAGTTACTCGATCCGTTAAAAAACCCCGTTAAAACTACCAAAAAACATTGCGAATCGAGAGATAACACTGGCGCAGGCAACGGCCGCCATTGCCGGAAGTCGAATACATCGTTTTTCAAGCATTGAATTAGTTTTTTTTTTGTTGACGTCATTAGAATATGTGTAAAAGTTTAGAGAGTTTTACGTCATCATGTGTGGTGACTTCAATCAAGATCTTAGCGGCCCAGGGGCAGAAATTTAAAACTTTTTCGAAACAAGCTTCAACATTCAACTACTTTCAACAAGATTGGCAACCACAATCTATCAAACAACAATTGATGGAGTATTTGGGCGATTAGCTGATTACAATTTAGAATGTTTCATTTATGAGTCCTATTTCAGTGACCACAAACCACTTGTAGTTAGATTAAAGGGAAAATAAAAAAAATTTAAATGTAAAGAAATGACTTTTAAATAATTTTTTTTCAGGTATATTCATTACACAAGAAAATTCATAAAAATATGTCTAAAATCTAAACACAATTACTGATAACTACATAATGCTGATATCTAACATAAGTACTGATACATAATACGAAAATGCGCTAACACGTCCTGAGTCCAAAAAGGGACCAGGCTTAACATGATTTTTTTTCTTGCAGAGTTTTTGTTTAAGTAGATCTAATTGGTTCTGAAAATTTATTTCTAGAGTTTAATTGAAAATGCACAATGCTGTATTAATTTTAAAAAATTCAAGAATTTAAATTTGGTAAGAAAAGCGTAATTATTAAAGAAGTCAAACCCAGCTTACTCTCTGAACTAAAACGACTTACTCTCTGAACTAAAACGACTTACTCTCTGAACTAAAACAACTTCCTCTCTGAACTAAAACGACTTACTCTCTGAACTAAAACAACTTACTATCTGAACTAAAACAACTTACTCTCTGAACTAAAACGACTTACTCTCTGAACTAAAACGCCTTACTCTCTGAACTAAAACGACTTACTCTCTGAAGCAAATCGATAAAAGATATCAGCCTGGTCCTCATTTTTCAGATCTCTCGTCTCTAGAATCTTGACAAAGTCATCGGCCACTTGGTTTTGTGACACCAGATAATATGTGGCCGAGTCTGGTCTCACCAGTCTCTTGTTTAGCGGTGAACGGATTGCGTGCCATTCCTCGCCATGGCTGGAAATATATTAAATTAATTATATTAATTTTTAAAAATAACCTGCACTGAGACATTAAAAATAAAGAAAATAAAATTAAAAACGTGCGAAATGAATAATGGCCCTGAAAGTTTGTGAAAAAAATGCATATATATGTAAGTACAATAATACATATTTAACATTCGTGTTCATAAAATATTAACATTAAAATGATTGGACTTTATTATTTTGCGCCTGTATACTTCTGCACCGATTGTCTTTCCTAAAATAGTTTTTTTTTTTAATGATAAATTACTTTCTATTTAAATTCATTCTCTAAAATTTTGTTTTTTTAAAATATTTCTATTACAAGTGTAAAGGAATTTAGTTAAGAATTTATTTTTTTAAAATCTAGATTGGCATCTAAGAAAATTTAAAACCAATTTTTGAGAAAAACGTTTACACTTTTCAAAATTTCCCCTGAATTATTCTGGAAATAAAATAATCTTGGAATCGAGTCATGTTTTAATACTAAAAGAGCGGGTAAAAGGGTCTGTCGTTAGTTTGGTGCTCATGTAAGATACCAGCTAGCGTTTAGGCCAGGTTAATAGGACCCGCGGAGTCACTAGCGTTTGTGTCAGCTGGTGCGGTCTGCACCTCCCGCATCCCCCACCCCTAGAGACGTCTCTGATAGGACGGATGATAGGGTTAAAACTACACGGCCAGTACTAAAGTTAGTCTTAGGGATAGGACTAGGGTTGGGTTTAGAGTTAGAAAACGGGTTACTGCTAGAGCTGGTTAGTCTCAGTTGATTCTGTGAAGAACTTCCGCTTGTAGGTAATAAAATGTAAATTGATTATGAATACATCTATTACTTTTTACTGATGATGGCAGTAGCAGAAACGGTTACTTATGTAGTAGTCCATTTATAAAGCACTATATTTTTTTTTTTAATGTCACAGTCGTTTGTGTATCCATGATTTTATTTGAGCTATGAGGCAGTTCAAAGATGTATAAAGTAAGACAAAGAAAAAACTCACAAGATATGAAAGTGTATATCGGGCACATACAAAAAGAAATAATCGGCATGCTTTCAGGAAAACAAAACTCTCATAAGTTGATGTTTTTCATCTCTGCTATGATCTATGTTCCTCATTAGTTCAGGAGTCGACAACCGTTTGAAACGGAAAAGCCAACAATACTATTTACAAAATTTAAAAACTTTCAAAGGGCCACCAACACGCGTTTTGAAAATAGTATAATATAATTATTAATATTTGCGTAGGCAACTGGGGAGACACATCTTGACTGGGGAGACACATCTTGACATCGAAAGGGCAGCATGCTGCCAACCCCTGTACTAGTTGATAACAAAATTATTATTGAACTGAATTTAACAAATTGAAAAAAAAAACGCATCTATATCTTCAAGCTAATTCTCACATTATTACCAATTCTTTCCCTTTTATATTCACCCCTCTTAGTATTTCTTCTCCTAACTTTCTCTTTCCCTCATTTCTACAGTACACCCCTCTACCTCTGCACTAATCTCTTCTTTCGTATCGCTCACCTTTCATCCTCCCTCTCCCTTTCTCCCTACAAATCTGCCACCCTCCTCTGCAATCACTACATAATCTCCATCTACTAGATCACATTAAACGAAAAATTAAAATCGCGCATTGCATGTACTATACGAAAATGATACTAACACATATGTGAACCATATTCCTTGACTTACACTCCTACCATCGAACGCTTCATAGTGCTTCTCTCCAGGTACGCCTCTGTAAGAGAATCGTTTGGCCTGTAGGGGTACTTGCCCTCATATCTGAAGACGGTCTCAAAATCTTTGGGCTCGGACACAACGACCATTGGTCGGCCGAGGTTCAGTTTTATAATAGACCCGTGTTTATCAAACAACTCATTGAGAAGTTGTGGAAACATCTCCGCCGTGTACTTGGCTGGTGGGATGGTAATCAATAAGTATACATTATACATCAACATCAAGTAACTATACTACATTATAGTTAACTAATCATTAAATACCTGAAAGAAAATTTCCCAAATGTTGAGGTGGGGGGAAAAACGATTATGTTTCTACTGATGATATTTGTTAAATAAGATGTTTTGGAGAAGTTAATACGACTTATTTTATCAACTTTCCTTGTAACAAAGGCGGTATGCGGTGCCATGGGGCGGCTCTACTGAGTGGACCCAGCATTTATTTTTTGTTATTACATTGAAAATCATTGAAGAAATGAAATATTCTTTTTTTTTGTTTTTGTAAAACCCAACTTTGTAAGTATGGTAGGGATAGGAATGGAGGTAGAAGTGGGGGGGGGGGGGTAGATAAACAACATTGGCTAATCTCAACCGGCAACTCTTTGTTGTCGGTATACATTTAAGCCAAGTTAGTGTCCTTTCATATAATAAGGGCATAGATGTTATTATCAACAACACAAAATACCGCCCCTATCTCCTTTTCAGCCCACATTGATTCTCGGCGGCGTGGTCGTATTTTCCTTATTTGATTCATTCAAAGAACGGACATATTTTTGTATTAAGCGATTTTATTTTCATGTCCAGAGAAAAAGGCGTCTTTGAGTACATTGTAGTTTTTCGGAACCGTATTTTATTTTCCGTAATAGACATTTCACCTTAAGCGTTTTCAGGATAAACGTATATCACAGCATTTATTTAAAACGAAAATTTTTAATTTGATTAATTGTTAGCAAGCCACAGTTGTCCACTGTTGGTATATACAGTGTAGTCACTTTTTAACAAGTACCCAGCGCAATTTTAGTACCCGGGTAATCGCACGGCAACTGGTACCCGGCGTAACCCGGGTTCCCATTCACATGCCTAAATTTAACCCATTTGACTTATTCTAAAGACACTTGTTTCGTCACAGTAATTCAAATTAAATTATCTACCAAATTTTTTGTTGTCTTTAGCCAGGTGCAGAACTTACTAAATGGTTTAAACAGCAGCATGCTTCCTATGACAGGCAACTGATATATTCCCTTTGGCCCAGGAATCTCTTCAAAAGGTCTGGGCTCCGCCTGGTCAGTGGCGAGATTGCCAACAGTGGAAGAAGCTCTGAGGTGTTGTCTGGTCACGTGACTCAACTGTTGGACTGATCTTCTGACTAAATCTCTTGTTAAGGCCATGTTTACGGTTGTTTTATTCAGCTGAAGGGATGTGCGCCTTCTTTCTCAAATAAAGTAAGAAAGAAAAAAATAGGAAAAAATGCTATTTAAATAATATATAAAAGTTAAATTGAATGCTCTAGTGCTAAAAGTTCTTTGGTATTGTTTTTGTCAAATTCAATCTAAACAGTAAAAATTTTAACATATGGTTTAGACTACTCTTCAGTATAAATTTGAAAACAATATAAAGTAAATAAGTCTGATTGCGTAACAGCTTCAAAAAATCAGACTGCTTTCATAAATAAATATTAAAAAATAGCCCCCCCCCCC
>MUZC01004604.1:957010-967888 GCA_002072015.1 Radix auricularia | reverse complement strand
CAAAAAAAAAAAAAAAAAAAAAAAAAAAAAAGTTAAATTAAAACCTGATCATCTCAAAATTGATATTTGTTGTGACTTAAGTACTTTTAGGACTCAGCTCTTCAATAGCCCGTTGAACAGTCAATTGTGAATTGAGACAAAAACGTTCAATGAGTATTTTATATTTTTCTGAAGGTGAGACTTAACTGCTCAACAGTTGTTTAGGCAGTATTAATGACACTTTAAGGAAACATGACGTGCGAAGAGGGTCAAAACTCAAAACGACTTCCGGAATTTCGTTAACTTTTAATCGGGGTTGGGGGAAGGGAAATTCAACCTGAAATTAAAACCAGTGATGCATAGAAAGGCTTTCTGATTTTGGGTGACCCAAACCCCTCCTTTCCTTTTTTTTTCCTTTTCTCTTTTGCCTGCTTAGCTATAACTATGCAAGTGTGTAGTTCATTTATCGAAGGAAACTTATATACAACTTAGGTAGCTATTTACCTATACCAGTGTGTAGCTCATTTATCGAGGGAAACTTAGATACACAGACACACACACTCATCACTGAAACTGTTACGGTCCATGGGGTAACTGCTAAACAAACAGGAAATCGCTTGGTCAAAGAATTAACGGAGGGGAGGGTGTATTACCGCTGTAATTGAACGAAATCACATGGGGAAATTTATAGTGCAAGCAGTCGTGTAATAATTTATTATAGTATAGCAACTGAAATATTCAAATAACTTAAAAATTATTTAAAACAATTGGCCAAAGATTGAAAAATATATTTCATTTACTGTCATGATTTTCTTGCTCTTCTCTCTCTGTCTCTTTGCTCACCCTTCCTCTCTCATTCACACTTTTCTTTGTGATAAATAATGCCGTAAATTACGAAAAATTGGTTGACCCAGATTCCTCGTGTTACAAATGTGCACAACAAAGTGCCCAACAATAAAGGCAATGATCTCCAAAAACTATCAATAATTTGAAGATTTGTCTACATTATACAGATATCTTTTCATAAATATTAAACTAACTTTTTAAAAACATTAAATCACACGAAGAAATACACTGCACTCATTGCACTGTGACCGCTAGACATTTTAATAATGGTGTTTGAACGTGTAGCCAGATTGTTTGTCAAAGAATTTTGAGTTGTGTGCAGCCTCATGCGTTTGCTTTGCCAGCTAGAACTTTCTAATAAATATGTGGGAAAAGACCCGTAAACTTAGTTGTTACATATATCATGAATTAGGCTTAGGCTTTTCAATAAGTAGCTCTACTTTTACAAGTACAGTACCCACCAGGTCTTGAGAAGCTCCCGGGTAAGAGTTTAAACCTTCCTCACTAAAACGAACCTTGCCAACTGCATTGGGTCGACACAGAAGTTCTACTTAATGAACTTGATGCGATGTGAACGAATTCTAGTGACCTTGTCGACAGAGGTGTATACAAACCAAACCAATGAGGGCAACAAGTCGACGCCTCGCTTGGCTTTAAACCATACAATCTTCTTAAATCCATTATTTTATAACTTTTAAAAAATGTTAGTTTATCATAATATATAGCTTTACTGTGCCATCTAATTATATATTTAAAACAAAGGAATAAATGTTTTGAGAAGGAAGAAAATATGAGTCAATTTAACAGGACCAAGTTTAGCAATTTTGCCGAAATGGGCGCACGAAAAAAAAAAGGGAGGGGGGGTCTCTAGGAAAATTAACTAGATATCAGCTGTAAATTATTAAAAGGCGCTACTTGAGAAGTCCGAGTTTTAAAAAACAAAAACAATATTCTTACTACTATATTTAAAAAAATGATTTAACAATTAATATTTTGATTTCATATGGAACATTAAAATTATAACGAGGCTGAACTCTTTTATCAGTAGAAAACTTACTCATAGAATCAATGAGAACCTGCAAAATTTTAGATTTTTTTTTATTTTCAGCAGGCTCTAGACCATTTAGAGATTCGCACAATAAATTTTTACCTTAAAAAATTGACTATGAAATAACATTTTAAAAATTAATTATAAACATGCATTAACAGATTTTAAGTAGAAATAAATTACATCTCTAGTTTTATCACTTCCCTAACAACGCCTATGATTATAATTGGCTTCTCAATCCCCTCTTGTGTATGTACGACGTACTTTGTCCTAGTTCTTGTTTTAAAAGTTTGGGGTGTCCAAATATCGCGGACAAAAAATGACACCACTCCAACGCCTGGGATTTATTTCACCACAGACAGGAAAGTGCACAGTTTAAACTCTCGCTTCCACTCCTTCCCATAAAATGATCAAAAAAAAATATGCAAACGACTACACGTCCCATCTGCCTCCACATCACATAGGCCAGAACCTGGTTTTATTTTGTCTTATTTTCTTAGTACACTTGTTGAACGCTTGTTTACTAATGTTTTCTGTTGGTATCTAAAGTCGCGTGCAAGTGTTTGTTTAATTGTATCACCAATAAACATGACGTCCAACTATTTAGTTCAATTGGATACAACCCCCCCCCCCCCAAATTCCAGAGTCCAATCTTCTCTATGCAGGAGCGCCGTTTGGGGGTGGCAACTGGGGCGACTGCCCCAGGCCCCGCGCTTAGGTAGGCCCCGCGTTTCGGTCCTGAACATGTCTCGTCCTTGTTAATAGCCTATACATGTAGAGCCAAAGAGTGGATGGTAGAACGTATGATGGAAACGATTGTAAAAAAAAAAACGAAAGAGGCACTCTTGTAATCCTTTTTTGAAGGTCAAATTCCTTAGCGTAGCTCTAGACGTCTTTGAAAGCATTACACCGTTAGCGGAAAATAGGTCAGATGTACCACTCAGCCAATCCCCTTTATTTGTGTACAAGTCATTTACAATAGATTTATTAAAATAGTTATTTTTAGAAAACTGTGTCATCGGAATGGCAGTGTCTCGGTAGTGGTGCGATCGGAAACATTAATTAGCGTCATCAAAGTTATTTCTCTGTACGATATCAACATGAGTGGAAGAGATCGCGATAGATTTCGCAAATATGACTCAGGCGCAGAAAAAGCTAAAAAAAAACGCAAGCTAAGAGAAGAATTCGACAGAATTCAAAAGGGAGCATTGGATAAGTACTTTCCAAAACAAGCAGATAGACAAGATTTTGATTGTCCTGCGTTTGCTGCTGTGGACTCTACCATAACGACCACTGTTAATGATACAAGTGACAGTGATTGTTGCGAATCTACCACCGCGCCATTATTGGATATGAAGTCACCACACTGTGAAGTTAGCGACAGTGAAAGCGGCTTTAGTGAAGTTGTTTCTGCAGAGAACAATTTATTCCCAGGTATCGCAAAAGACATCTACGATCCGAGTAATTGGGAACATATAACCTGTGCTTTACGTGATTTGCTGGTTGAAAAAGGGCCAATCAGGTTACCCGATGACCATGAATATCCGACAAACGAAGAAAACAGACATTTTTCAAACAACCATTACATTCAACCATTACATTTAACCTGTGCTTTACGTGATTTGCTGGTTGAAAAGGGCCAATCAGGTTACCCGATGAACATGAATATCCCACAAACGAAGAAAACAGGCATTTTGAAACAACCATTACATTCGAAAGATGTCAAACGGAGAACGTGTGGACAGACGATGGTTGAGTTACTCTCAATTAAAAGACGCAGCATATTGTTTCTGTTGCAAGCTCTACGGGACATCTTCCGATGGAAAATTGGCAAACGAAGGTTGTAATGATTGGAGGCATCTTGGTGAAAAACTGAGAGCACACGAGATATCTCAAGAGCACATCAAAAGCATGCAAAAGTGGCTTGAAGCTCTAAAGCGAATGTCAAGGTCCGATGGGATAGACAAAATGATGCTGGAACAGATGGAGAAAGAAAAGCTTCATTGGCGCGGAGTCCTGAGAAGAATCCTGGCTGTTGTGCAGTATCTTGCAGAGCACAACAGCGCTTTTCGTGGAAAGACAGAAAAGCTTTATGATCAGAACAATGGCAACTTTTTAGGCTTGATGGAGATGCTGGCGAAATTTGATCCAGTTATGGAAGAGCACGTTCGTCGCATCAAAGATGAAGAAACACACGATCATTATCTTGGACATCAGATTCAGAATGAACTCATCGAGTTAATGGGGTCTGAAGTAAAGAAGATACTCATTGATAAGCTGAAACTTGCTAAGTATTTCTCAGTTATACTTGATTGTACGCCTGAGGTAAGCCACAAAGAACAGATGTCTCTGATAGTGCGCTTTTTAGATACGTCACAACCTGATGTAAAAGTAGTGGAACATTTTATACAATTTTTGATTGTTGAAGACACTACAGGCAAAGGGTTGTCGGATTCTTTAATAGCAGAAATCAGGAAACTTGGCTTAAATATTGATGACTGTCGAGGACAGGGATATGACAACGGCTCTAATATGAAGAGAAAACACCAAGGAGTCCAAGCCCATATCCTTCGCTTGAATAGTCTCGCATTTTTCACACCATGCGGCTGCCACAATCTTAATCTTGTGTTAGGAGATATGGCCAAATCCTTCTCACAAGCGATGTGTGTTTTTGGAGTTTTACACCGAATTTACGTGATGTTTGCTGCTTCACCTGCGAGATGGAAGATTTTGAAGGAGACTGTCCCTTACGTCACTACAAAATTGTTGTCAGACACACGATGGGAATGCCGCATTGAAAGTGTGAAAGTGTTGTCAGACACACGATGGGAATGTCACATTGAAAGTGTAAAAGTGTTGTCAGACACACGATGGGAATGTCACATTGAAAGTGTGAAAGTGTTGTCAGACACACGATGGGGATGTCACATTGAAAGTGTGAAAGTGTTGTCAGACACACGATGGGAATGTCACATTGAAAGTGTGAAAGTGTTGTCAGACACACGATGGGAATGGCACATTGAAAGTGTGAAAGTGTTGTCAGACACACGATGGGAATGTCGCATTGAAAGTGTGAAAGCGTTGCGGTACCAAATGAGTGAAATAAGAGATGCCCTGTTTACTGTAGCAGATGAGACCAAAATAGCGACTGCATCAAAACAGCGACTGTATCAAAATAGTGACTGTATCAAAACAGCGACTTTTTTCTTTTGCTTGTGATAATGCAGGTTTTTTTTTTTTTAGAGAAGGGACAATATACAATTAAATACAATCAACTAAAGGTGTATAAATAAATGTTGGTGTTTTAAAGAGTGCATACACAGTGTCAGGTCATACGGGCCCAGCGGCTTGAACGATATTGTCCGCTATGCGGTGTTAGTAACCATTTAATGTATTAACTTTATATACTGACAACTTTGTACATCTTATTACAATTCAGTTTTTATGCAAGGTAGGTCTACACAAAAAAGAGAAGTGAATGATAGGGCGCAGGTTTGTGGTGATTTCAGTGCCTGCGAGGTTTGCCATTCATGTCAACACCTTAATAACAAATTGTTTTTTTATTTCATCAATTGATTTTGATTTTCCGATGATAAATGTGGTCTTTTCTAATTATGTTTGGCATGGGAGTGGAGGGAAGATTGACCTTTATGTTATAGTGTAATGTATACCTAGGGTTGTGGCGAGTGTTATGGGAAAGGTAAATAATGGAATGAGAGGTAGAATGAAGTTAGGTACCTTTACAAAAGACTATCTGACCACGTGGCATTTTTTATTGTCCTATATATGTTACATCACCACTTTGATCAGGGTGGAGAGATCGATTGAAGTCTACCGAGACAAGGCACTGTTCGTAGGCTGGCCCATATTACATCAGGATATGTTACGAGGGCTAGACAAAGCGACGACCACAGGTTAACCTTTGCTGGCGAGATTTATGGGAAATGTAAATAAAATGACTGGCGGTAGAGTGAATCTACGTACATTTACCTGACCACGTGACGTTTTTATTGTCCGATTACATCGGATTGGGTGTGCTTAGCTGGACGTTTACAAGGATTCCGGGTATATATACATGCTCGCAAACAACAGGCTGTTGATGATTTACTAAATCTGACGTACCAAGCCACATACACACGTCATCATTTCACTGACTGCTAGCTAACGAGACAAAACTAACTGCATATATCAGTCGGGTTCAAACCACAGTTTAGACAATGAAAAGGGGTCTATGTGTCAAAAAAGCTTAGAACCACTGTTTTAGGTTTACGGTTGGACTAGAATAGCTTAGCGGTGAAGTCGCTGTTTTGATACAGTCGCTGTTTTGATACAGTCGCTGTTTTGATACAGTCGCTGTTTTGAAGTCGCTATTATGACGGTCGCTGTTTTGACACAGTCGCTGTTTTGAAGTCGCTGTTTTGACGGTCGCTGTTTTGACAGTCGCTGTTTTGAACCCGTGCCGCAACTGGATGTAGCAATTCAACAAATTAAAGGACTCGTATCTTTCCTAACAAAGTATCGAGACAATGGTTTTCATACTGCAATGATTACTGCAAAGGAAATTGCAAGCTCAATGGATGTGGAACAAATATTTAAACATAGAAGAAACAGACGAAGGAAGATGAAGTTTTACTATGAAAGTAGGGAGGAAGCAACGTTATCACCTGAGGAGGCATTCAGAACGGGATACTTCTTGTCCATTGTGGACCAGGCAATCACTTCCATGAACACGTGGTTTGAACAACTTCAACAATACGATGACCTCTTTGGATTTCTGTACAACGTAAACATGATGCGACGATTACATGATGAAATGTTAAAATGTTGTATGGACCTTGACTTAGCATTGCGCTCAGAGAGGTCACAAGATTTGGACGGAGCAGATTTGTGTGCGGAACTCAAAATATTTCGAGAAATTGTGCCTGAAAGTGTAGGTACAGGCATACAGTGCCTTCAGTACCTGTGGACTGTGCGGGATTCCTTTCCAAACACCGCGGTGGCGTACAGAATCTTACTGACCGTTCCTGTGACCGTCGCAAGTGCCGAGAGATGTTTCTCCAAACTGAAGGTAATCAAAAACTATCTGAGATCAAACATGTCTCAAGAGAGGCTTTGCGGTCTGGCAATTCTATCAATCGAAAAAGACGTTGCCACAAATTTGGACTATAGAAATCTGATCAACGAATTCTCCGCCAGGAAGGCAAGAAAAGTGAAATTTCGTCTGTGAGTGGTAAGTGGTTTACTAACTGTACATAAGAAGAAACCACGGAACTTGACATCTATTAGTGGAAAACAGTCATAAAACATGCATGTCTGTCAAATGTTAACTACCGCATGGCTAATAATACGTGATTCGCTATTGTAATAAGTTAGGGTCAAGGTATCCTGCATGTCGACATCCACAGTTCACTTTCAATTAGCAAAACGCATTATTTTGCAATATGTCTGCCAATAAATTGAATTTTAAATCACGTTGTAACCGGCACGTCATTTTTCGATAAGAATAAACTGTTGTTTATAGACCAGAGAAAATAATGAACTTGTAATAATTTAATAAAAAGGTGACACGCGGTATTAAAATTACATAATAATCAAGATATTTCATATTTTTAAATACCATAGCATACTGGTGCTTAGCGATCTTTACTAGTACTCTGGCCCCGCGGGGTCATTGCTGGCACTAGGCCCCGCGCTTACCTCACGCCGCCACTGTCTCTATGGCACCGGGCAGTTAACAATTTTCACGACTTATGTATTGGGGGTGGGGGAAGAGGATTTTAAAATAAAAATAAAACAACTATAATTACAAATTAATAATTTGAAAAGAAAACAACAAACAAAGGACCGTATGATGATCACTGGGATATAGAAACATTATTTTTGTTGGGATTTACATGTTGTTTAGATTTCTTTGGAATCTGATATCCCAAAAGAAAATAAAAGACTTACATCCCCACACAGCTAATGTAATGGCTGAAACTGAAATGCTGCATTCCGTTTTTTTTTTAAATGTCTTTTTTTATATTAAGAGTCTAAGTGAGTGTTAATTAATTGTCGTTTTGTTTATTTATTTGTTTAAAAGATGGTAATCACCTCTAATTTTTTAAATTATTTTATCATAATAAAAGATGAACATTATATATCATTAAACTTACGCAATTTGGTGAAAGTATAATGCGTGCCTTTATGTGATCTATCCGGGACCAGGGACAAAAAGACAAACTAAAGGATAGCGATAATAATTATGAACGTTTCAAACTCTAATAAATATAATATTACCCGATAATTGATCTTCTGTGACTCACAGCTTATTTCAATGAGGATGGCGGAGGGTCAAGCAATTTCATCTTCAAAACGTTTTTACGAAATCAGGGAAGATTTTGTTCAAATAGACAATAGATAGACAATAGATAGACAATAGATAGACAATAGATAGACACTAGATAGACAATAGATAGACAATAGATGGACAATAGATAGGCAATAGATAGACAATAGATAGACAATAGGAAGACAACAAAGTGTGCGTAACAGTTTCATATCTTTTTAACAATAAAAAAAATAAATATTACATGAAATGCAAACTAATAAAAGGATAAACAAACGGGTGTAAAATAGTCCTGCATTCATGAGAGGACATATCATGTTGGATCATCATTCGAAAACCAAACAAATGGGGGGGGGTGGGGGTATAATGAAAACAAAAGCAAATTTTGATATATTTCTTTTAATTTATAATTTTCCAACTCAAATACTTAGAAAACAGAGCTAAATAAGGGCAAAGTTCGTAATATTTTCTCCGAACATTGTTACAAAACCGAGAATGGAGCTTATCAGAGGTTAGTCCGATCTTCAGCCCATGTCTAGACTAACGGCAGGTAATTACGGTTGGGATAAACGTTGTGTCTGATCCCAGGAAAACGATGCTAATTTAATAACTTGTAGTACGCCCGTGAATAACCAAATTTAATATAGTTTTAAATTCCGTATGCGTTTAATTTTCAGCGAGGGTATATAAAAAAAAAACAGTATTAATTTCTACTTATTAAGCTGCACTCCTATCATACAATTACCGAAACAAAAGGTTAAGTCAAATATACTGATTAATTAAACTAATGCTTTTTAATACTAACGAGGGATTTTTTTTCTTTGTGGCTACACTCGATATAATTGCTTCCCCTTTTATTGCGTCGCATTTGTTGTTTTTCTTGACAAACATCCTTCACCTTTACCACTTGACCTAACCAAAGACCAAACTATTGTGACAGCTTTTTTCTGTTACCTCCGCTAGTGGCTCACCGTCGCACACTACTTTGCGGCCAAAATAATTTATTAAAACCTACTACCATTGTCTATTTTAAAATTATACAGCTGGTTAAATAAATAATTAAACGTGAATTCAAAATAAACCATACCCACGTGAAGAGCTTTTTAAAAACTTTTTTATTAGCCCATACGGTTAAAAACAAATGAAAGAAATTCTCCAAGAGATTACCGAGCTAAGGTAACTATGAACATTTTGTGCCTGTCAAAGCATTATATGGCATCGTTAAATTCCTTAAAACTTATGTAGACTTACACTAAATGTAATATTAAGATTCTGACGTCATAGCCCCAACCCCCTCCCCCCCCCCCCCCCCCCCCCCGATCTCTGCAGAAGGGATCACATCGGTCTAAATGTATAGTTATAGTAAGGTTGTGTCCCTTCTCACTGTTTTTTGAAAGAGTAGCTAACAAATTGCTCCATCATACAATAAGTCTAGAGCCATGCAACCATTCGTTGTTTTTTATTCCCTCTGTCTCGATCCTTTGTTAACTTTTCCTGTAATTTACCCTCGAACGTTAAAGCTGTAATAACATTTATGCTAACTTAGTGTTGTTTTGAGAGTGTTTTTAAAATCATCGTAAGTCGTGTGGAACTTACATGGTAAGTCACAAAATGTTATGAAGTAAAGCAGTGGCGTAGCTAGGGGGGGGCGGTGGGGGCGGTCCGCCCCGGGCGGCACTCATTCAAAGGGCGGCACTTATGGGCATTATAAAAAAATGGCCATTTCCGAACCGCCCCTTTTCTTTTGAAGGGGGAAAACCATGGTGAAACAAAAGGCACTTATGGGCATTATAAAAAAAATGGCCATTTCCGAAAACCGCCCCTTTTCTTTTGAAGGGAGAAAACCATGGTGAAACAAAATGAATCTTAATTTTGGGTTTTAATTAACGGATTCGTGCAACATTTGTTTCATTACATAATGGTTGTTGTAACTAAAGCAAAACCGTTAAAAAAAATTAAAATCACTCAAAGTAGGTAACGATTTGTTAGGAAAATTTAGCGGTATGCGTCACAGATGGCGCTTTTATAAGAAAACTGCACAAAAAAACAACACATCACCGCTGGTACGAAAATATGTAATATTAATATCACCATGACAGTTTTTGCGTGTGAATTTCGACATTCGCAGAATGATGCGCTAACAAGTACCTACATGACATGGTGGTTCGAATATTGTGTTTAACTTGCAATTATTAAATTATATTACTGTTTCAGGTTTCATAAAATTATTGTAAGGTAACTTATTAAAAATTAAATTTATTTTGTTTTTATTGCATTAAAGTAGTACATATAGCTTGTGTTTTTCATTAAAATAATGTTATTCATTTAAAATTAACGGTTATTCATTTCTCCGTTAATAAAAACCAAGTAACATAAATAATTCCGAAAAAGACATACTTAAAATTTTCAAGCGTCTTTGAAAAATTGACATCTGAAGTAACTAGTAAAACGACATCAGATGCTGGGATTTTACTCAGTTCAATGCAATCGTTTTCTTTTCTATGGTATCTCAATTTATGGGAACCCGTCTTTTTTAAATTAATGAAAACTATGCAAACCCATTTCATGGAACAAAAATATGTGCTATTACAGAACGCTGTTACAGAGAGTTGGGGATTGTAACTGAACACCCAGTTAGAAATAGACAAAATATGAGTGGGGAAAATTCAGAAGACAT
>MUZC01004604.1:937990-956132 GCA_002072015.1 Radix auricularia | reverse complement strand
CTTATGGCATTCAAAACAATTATCTTGTATTTTGATAATGTGTATTTATAGGTATGTCAGCTTATGCGGCGTCTTTTTATTACTGCTTACATAAATAGGGCATGTAATGGTAAAATGGTTCCCATTCTTTTACAATATACTTCGTTTCAATTACAATTATTTATTCATGTTTATTAATTTATAAAAACCATAATATGGTTGACTTAAGGGGCCGTCCATAAACGACGTCACGTGATTTCGGCTGATTTTTCACCCCCTGCCCCCCTCGTCACACGGCGTAACGAAACGAAAACTTAGACCCTTTCCTCAATGTGACATGACAAAGATCCCCCCTCCCCCATACAAGCACTATTGTCTATTTAAAAATGAGCATGTTTAAAATCATTTTTCTTGTGCGATCATTTAAATATGTTTTGAGTTTAAGGCTGAACTCTAATATCGTAACACGTTTAAAACCACGTAAAATATCATTGAATAAAGTGTCGGTAATCATATATTTAAGTGGAACTTTTTTTAAGTAGCGCGTTTTGAATAACGTCAAATGTGTGACTTCCCCCCTCTCCCGATGCGTGACGTCATTAATGGGCAACCCCTAAAAGGGCGGCATATTGGAGACCGCCCCGGGCGGCAAAAGCTCTAGCTATGCCACTGAAGTAAAGTACATTTTCGTTTCTTGAGATTTTTAAAAGACAATAACACATTGTTTAAAATCAACCTAACACTCTAGTGTAGCTATGAAATTCAGATTGTTTAAATACTTTATTCAGGTTATCATAAATCATTCAATCAATCTTAAAACATGTTACACTTTTTATGTTTATTTGTTACAGAGGCTCAATGCCTCTACACAGATAACACGTTATCATAAAATTGTCTTTTTTAAAGCAATAAATTGGATTTACTGTCATAAGTCAGTCAACAATTTAACTTTGACGAAAGACTTTTTTTTTATTTGATGGCGTTGTTACTGTGAACCATCCTACCATCATAATTGGTTTGACTGCTTTGTTACAAGCACATTATCATTCACTGTACCATCACCAATGGATTGTTCGCTTCGTTAAACTCATCGTTGGTTTGCTTGCTCTATTAGGAGCCCATTACCATCTACCATCATCATACCATGTTCATCACTCAACGCAGACGTTGATCCTTGATGACAAAGTCAAATTCACCTTCATGTTACTAAATATTTCACCCAGCTCGAAGAATTTATTGGTGTTTTGTGTTCAGTAAGCGAGTACTTTGGCCTCAATACAATTAAGTGCATTAACTTACAATGTAATAATTAAATTTTATCGTTTTATCAATTTTTCAAATTAAGATAATATTTTTAATTGAATTTTTCCCCCCCTCTTATACATGTACATTTTAAGATGTTATTCTTATTTAATAGTTTTTTTCCAAATAAATGTAAACATTTTATTCTGTTAAAATCATTGTTTAATTGTCTGGTGTGTTCATGAAAGGAGTTTGAAGTTAAGTATTAAATTTTTATTTAAGTTTAAAATTACACATCTATGATTGCAGGTGGATAATTAGCTAAGAAGCTATTAAAATTATGTTAGTAATTGATTTCTATGTTAAATAATTTGTGCACAAGTATGGAAAAAAAAAATCAGCTTTTGTGAAGTTAAAAAAAAAAGATCAGTAATTTAAAAAGTGAGACCTTAGAGATTTATATACAACTCTGTAGTCCATGACTAACATAACACAAAAACGTTACAAAAGAAACGTTTAACAACATGCTATTTAAATTCAAAAAATAAAATAAAATACGGATAAAAGTGTGCAAAGAACTCAGAATAATATAGCAGACTTTATTATTGAACGAACAGCCATAACGTTTTATCCAACAGACAATAATTTAAACCGCTGTTCAGGAATTCATAGCTCCGCTGGTCAACAACCTTTGGTTGGCATCTAGTAGTAGCCGCCACGGCCTGGGGAAGACAGGAGAGAACCTTTGAGTTTTAACATCAAGTACATGTATGATCATTTTTATAAACGGTGGATTTTTTTGCTTTAAAAAAAAAAATCCGTAATAATCTACACTGTGGTGTGACATTTTGATGTAAAATTTCAGAGTGGCAGTTTGGGGGTGTTAATTTTTTTTTTTTTACGGTGACAGTTTCAGCATAGCAGGTCATTTTCCATAGAGATTCTTGGGTACAAAAATATGAAATGACTGTGCTGGTATCAACACTTAAACCTTTAATGTGCACTGCGTTTATGGTGGTGAATTAAGCTTTTCACTTAGCAGACGGAGCCAGAATTTAAAAAAACATATCAATCATGAGCCATTGCCATGATTAGAGAAAAAAAAAGGATATGATAGATGAAATTATTCGTCAGCCCTTTTGTCTCATGAAGCCATTTAATTGACACATTAAAACAAATTGTATTAAATCCCTAAACAGTAAAGAAATACAATTAAACGGTCTAGAAAGCTTACCGATCGCTAATATAATTTTACTGCATCGTTTTTTGGTATAAGATTTTTTTTAAAAATTTTTGGCTCATTCAGAAATAAATTATGCCCCCATGACATTTGATGACTCAGGAGAAACTATCCACACAAACTGATTGCTTAACAGACATATTTGAGGACCTCCACTTAAATTTCAAAATGGTACCTTAAAGCAAAGTCCACACAAAATTAGGGATCGAAACGCGTAATAAACTTTGGGTGGGTAAAAACAGTTTCTTTTAGATTAATAATCCGAAATTTTCAATACACTGTAAAAGATTATATTCGTGATAGGGGGCATTACATTAAAAGTTCCTAATATAGTTCTAGAGCGTTAGATGATGATATACTTTTCAAGAAATTATAGATAAAACTTACCATATCCATAACCGTATCCAATGCCTCCGAGACCGCCAAGGCCTCCGAAACCTCCAAGGCCGCCGAGACCACCGAAGCCTCCGAGACCAGATCCGAAACCAAAGCTTCCGAAGCTTCCAAAGCCTCCAAGACCACCAAGACCACCAAGACCGCCAAGACCTCCGAGCCCGCCAAGGCCTCCAAGTCCACCGAGGCCCCATCCGAGACCACCGAGTCCTCCAAGACCGCCGAGTCCACCAATTCCGCCCAGTCCACCGAGACCGCCATATCCGCCAAGGATGGCGGTGGCCTGGGTGCCCATGGCGAAAGCGGCGAGAAGAACGACACAGATCATGGAGTTCATGGTCTGAAACAACAACAATATTGACGAGTGTTATTTTAGAACTTAGAATTCATGGTTTTAAACAGTAACAACAATATTGATAAGTTCTAATTTATAACTTAGAATTCGTGGCTTTAAACAGTAACAACAATATTGATAAGTTCTAATTTATAACTTAGAATTCATGGTTTTAAACAGTAACACCAATATTGAAAAGTTATTTATAACTTAGAATTCATGGTTTTAAACAGTAACAACAATATTGAAAAGTTCTAATTTATAACTTAGAATTCGTGGCTTTAAACAGTAACAACAATATTGATAAGTTCTAATTTATAACTTAGAATTCATGGTTTTAAACAGTAACACCAATATTGAAAAGTTATTTATAACTTAGAATCCATGGTTTTAAACAGTAACACCAATATTGAAAAGTTATTTATAACTTAGAATTCATGGTTTTAAACAGTAACACCAATATTGAAAAGTTATTTATAACTTAGAATTTATGGTTTTAAACAGTAACACCAATATTGGCGAGTGTTCATTTAGAACATGGAATTCATGGCCTGAATAGTAAAAAGAAGAATGGCGAGTGTTGAAATGTGAACACTTTTCATAACGGCTTTTCAATGTTGTGCAAGGGAATTGTTGGTCAGAGGTAAGTAAATTGTTTAAAATAACCAAACTTTTAAAATATAACTTACTTTAGATTAACATAAAACTATAACTTAAATGACTTAAATTTTGTTGGTATTCTTTCAAAGGTTCTGACGCTACCGAAGATAAAAGTTAACATGCTTATGAATTGTTCATGTTGTTGTTGTTGTTTTTTTGTTGTTTTTTTTTTGTTGTTGTTTTTTTTAAATTTTAACTCCTTCATTTGTTAACTTAGCATTGCTTCATCAAAAGTACGTTTTCTTTTAAAAGAAACACAACTACACACAGAACAAGTATTTTATAAGTAACCGAAGTAAACAGTTGTGGGTTTTTTTAAAATCTCACTGAAATAAATCTGACTTTTAAAAATATGTATTTGCGGAAACTTCACTCTTTTTCTTTAAAAAGACAATAAAAAATAAAAATTCAATTTTTTAAAGGATTTTATTTTATTAATAAAAAATTAGACCGAGTATTCCCTAGACAATGTGTATTTAAAAGCCTTTATTTATCACCATAGTATCGCTTAGTTTTAACTATAACTTTGTTACAACTATAGCTACGCTCATATAGATAGGATAGTACGGCAATACTCACTGAGAGATTTAGGCTGAGATGAGCTGTGCAACTAGAGATCGGAGACTTTTCAGCTGTCGCTACTTTCTTGGACATCTAAACCCGTCTTATATACACGCCTTAATCTGTTGTTAGGGTCACGTGACGAAGGGGCTCTTAAACCCCCCGAGGCCAGGACTAGCCCCTACGCCGGTCTTGTCAGCCACCAAAGATGACCGGTTTTTTGACGAGCAGGTTGTAACCAGGAATCACTGTACAACGCCCCGGGGGTGCCAGGGAGAAAGTGAGGTCATTTTTGGGCCTCGGTAGTACATAGTCAGTTATGATCGACTGCATCCGCTTAATTGCCAGATATGACCTGGGGCCCTTAACCATCTCCAATTAACTCTAATCCCAATCAATTTTAATTGAGCCGAATAAGATTCTATTTTTTATGGCAATATAATTTAATTTATGGATTTTAAAACCTTTTTTATTTTAAAAATGAAAAAAAAAAAAACAAGACATGTAAACATTTAATTTGAAAACTAATTTGTTAATCGTAATCTTCAAATCTAATTCCGCGTTTGCATATCAATCAACATTTTTATCCTTCGGAAAAATTTGTTTGGATAAGTTCACTAGCACTCAAGATAAAATTATAGGTAACTGTTCTATATAGGAGTCTTTAAAATATGTTAATAGCATAATATAATTATGATTGCTGAATAGGGAATGGGGAAACTTTTGTTGAAAATAATAACATTGATTAAGTTCAAGTGAGACAAAAGAGTGAGCTGTGGCGTATCTGGAATGAACGGAATGGTGGGGGGCAGCACTTGACGACATTAATAAACAGCATTTCTTGAAGGCATATTTTTCAAAAGTAATCTCCAATGAAGCGATGCCATTGCTCAATCGGAATTATTAGAAATATTCCCAACCTCACTCAACCACTGCGGCTAAACATATAAACTGTCTAATATTTAAAGGATATTCCAAAGATAATTTAATTTGTTAATTGAGGTTGTCCATAAATTCACGCCTGGGTGTGGAGGGGGGGGGGGAAAGCATGTATGACCATGGGCGACGAGATGGAGGGGATGATTAAGAAATGTGACGTCACATTAAAAACGTAAAAAATTTAAATAAGAGTTCCACTTAAATATTTGATTGCTTGCTATTTATTTAATGACGTTTTCAATGGATTCATGCGCGTGACGTTATTTAAATGCAGCCTTACGCTAAATACACGGCAAAATAGTTCTTCGCAACATGCTAATTTTCAATTAGAAAATACGACTTTTAGGAGTGGGGTGGTCAAACCTTTGTGACGTGATAACGGAAGGGAGGGGGTCTAAGTTTTTGTGACGAAGAGTGACGGGGGGGGGGGTAAAAATCGCCACAAATGACATGACGTCATTTATGGATTTATGGACGACCCCATTCGTATTTGTTTGAAAATAATTTGTGCTGAAGGAATGGTGTTTGCTTTAAAATAAATAAAGTTGAAGCATTTAAAGACTTTGTTAAAACGTTCTTTCTAGCTTTCATCATCTTTCTTCTTTTCTAAAAAAAAAAAAAAACAAACCTAAAGTGTAACGAATTTATAATATGCTAATAATAGATAATTTCTATTCGAGCAGCATTAATTAAAAATAAATTAGTTTTTCATCGGTAAAATATATGACAGAGGTATTATTAATTCACATAATATGATTGTTTTGATTAGTGTGATTGGGTGGTTTTAATGAATGTATAAGATTCCATGTGCACTTTATGTTTTTAAAACGATTTGCGGGACATGCATCAATGTTGTTCTTCTCTCTTCTACATCGAATTAGCTTTAAAGGACCCACAAATATGTGGCATGTGTATTATACTTTTGGATTAGTTCGCATCAAAATCCATGGATTTTTTAACATTCCTTGGGACTCTCCCAACAATCCAGTAAAAAAAAAAAACAGTATCCACCCAGCTTGTGTACGTACTTTAACATAATTTCGTATACATAACCTCTCCCCCTTTTCACCCCCTTCACCCACACACAAAACCGCTGGGTCAACATAACATTTATTCCCTTTCTTTTTCTCTCTTTTCTCTTCTTTTTTTTTTTTTTTTCTCAAAACTGGTTATCATTACGCAGCTCTGCATATAATTTACCACAACTTTGATTCAATGAATTTATCCTCACGTGCCCTTACATCTGCACTACCTTAACCAAAACCTTAAACAAATCATACATGATTTAACGTATATAAAAATGTAGTAAATAGAACTTCTGGGAACCCCTCATCCTCCCCAAAACTCTAAGAAGATCCCATAGCATACACGACACGCATGTTGTTCAGAAACATATTATATCAAGATCGATCGCGGATCGATAACTTCTCTACACAAACTTATCGATCAGTATCCCTTTCCCAATGCCCTAGAAGTCTGCATTGCCGAAGAACTGATCAGTGGCGTAGGGACCTTACTAATATTGTGTATGACTTACGATATTTGTATGACTTGGATTGCCTTTCGGTATTTGGCGAGACTACGATATATGGTATGGAATGACTTATTGCTTTTGGTGTGTCTTATATTTGTTGTGACTTATGACATTTCATATGGTGTAAGATATTTGTTCTGAATATTCATCTTATGACATTTGGAATGACATGATATGAAAGTGTTGCTTTTAATCATTGTTATGACTTATATTTAGTATGACTTATGCCCACCCCCTCCCCAGACCAAATTATTTTTTAAAACAATTTTTTTACTGTTCAGTCCATTACGGTAGTATGCAATCAACATTAACACGTGTGTATTTCAATAAGTTTACTAGTTTTGAATTTATTTAATATACATCAAAGCACCATGTTGTTGTTTTTCAAAACAATTATTTTAAAATACAGTTTAAATTTTAAAAGAAATGTTTTTAATTTTTGTGCTTTTGCTTTGTAAATTCCCCTGTTGTGTCATCTTTAGTGGCGTTAGTGTTAGCTTGAACAAATCGTATCGACTCTAGTAACATAACCTCAATTTGTTAACTGCCTCTATCTTACTGATCTTTATCAGTATACTGCGGCTACAGTGTGAAAACTAGAGAATATTTCCCATCAACATTTTCCCCCGTTACCTCATCAGAGTAGAAGATAATTCATTAAAGTTCAAAATATATTCTAAAAATATGACAAATGTCACAATCTTGTGAACATTTTGATGGGCAGTTGGATCCTAGATTTGTGCTGAAGAGTCTGAGTCTGATTTTTGGCGAACCAGTGGCTACTATTTCGACTATTACCGAACCGGTCGATACAGGTTAATTATTCTACTCTACGAAACTAGTTGCTATAGATTGACACATCTACCATATCGATTGTTAAATATGCACAATCAAAAAAATTAATACGAACATTGCTATTGTCTTTACTCTGATAACATGCGGCCAGGTGTTTCAGAACTTGGTCGTACACACAGAACAATGCAACACCATTCAAATAATATAGTTGTTAACGTCATTATTCAATTCAATATTGTTCTTTGTATTAATTTATGAAATATTTTCTCACTTACTATATGTGACTTTAAAAGATGTTTACGCCATTGATTTAAAGTGTTAATGAAATCCTCCCTACAGAATCTCGTAAACATATCAGGTATATTGCCCCACGGTGTCGCCGCCTTCAACTCTACGACCAAATACAAGTCTCTGGAGTCAGCTCAACTTAATCGCGTTAAATGGACAAACCAGGATCCGCCTTCGCAGCACACATTGGATAAAGTGCAGACCGTAGCTAACGCGTAGTGAAGTTGATATCACTGTTAGTCTAACAAGCCTTGATATTTATTTTGGTTTGGTTATTTTTCTAAAACTCATGGAATATAACATCTAAACTTTAAAACCTAACATTGGACTACTTAAATCCAGGTAACTGTACAGACCTTTTGTAACTTTAAATTTGAAAGCAAAATTAGATTCTTCAACAACAACAACAACAAAATAAGCAATTAAAAACTCCAAGCTGATAATGTTTATATGAGTAAAAAATGGTAGGACTGTGATTTATCGTAAGTAGATTACAAGACACGAGTTTATAAGAGTACCTTATACATTTATTATACCCATCCGTATTAAACAAAATAACCTAGAAATGCATGGATTTATGCAATAATATTTGGTATTCCTAATCCTAAACCCAAATCTAGCCCAAACCTAAATAATGCATGTTTTTGTTGTGTTTCTGTTTTTTAAGTCATGACTGTCGTCGCCTTTTTCCCCGCATACCCGGGACACGGTGGGCCGGCCATCCCTCACAGGGGGCCCCGAGTGACATCTGAGGGGGAGCCCAACTACATTAAGAGCCAAGGAACTGCCACAGAGAAAGTCTTCAATTCCACTGTCCCAAAGCCAAGTCTGAGGTGCCCGTCTTCGGCCTCCAGGCAGAACTACAGGGCGGGTTGGTTCGGGAACATAGCGTCACTGCTTGAAGGTAGGTGGTTGTGGTGTAGGTGATGATGGTGGTGTTTTTGTGGTGATGGTGGTGTTTTTGTGGTGATGGTAGTGTTTTTGTGGTGATGGTGGTGTTTCTGTGATGATGGTGTTGTTTTTGTGGTGATGGTAGTGTTTTTGTGGGGATGGTAGTGTTTTTGTGGTGATGGTAGTGTTTTTGGGGTGATGGTAGTGTTTTTGTGGTGATGGTGGTGTTCGGGGTAAAGGGGATAGCGCTGGGTGTGTGATGGTTATGATGATGAATAGTGGTGGTCGTGGTGGATTTGATGGTTATAAGGTTACAGGTGATGCTCTGATGAGGATGACAATTGGGTGGATGATGCTTACGGCGTGGCGATGATGATGTTGGTGAGACTATGTAAGGGTGGTGGTGATTTAAACTGATCGTGACGTGACATTGGTATTATAGGTGGTGATGGTGTGGATGGTATTGACGTAGTGGGTGTGTTGTCATGATGGGAGCAGATGGTGGTTATAAAGATACCTTTCTAATAGCGCCTTGCTTTTTTATAACGTTAATTTGTAGACCTGTTTTCTCCTGGGTTATAATGTACTGTGCTTTTCTACTCTTCAGACGTAATATTTTTAAAGTACCGATATGGTTACATGTTGTCAGCGCCAAATGCCCAGAATGACAGTCCAGTATGGAAATCGATTGTCCCATTTACCCGACAGCATTTAAGCAAATAACTTTTGTTCAAACAAAATAGTTCAAATCCATCGCATTCAAGAACCTCTTTATATAATTTGAAGGCTGAGAACTATTTTTCATTCAATTAATCTTTTCAAAATATGTTTATGCAACTCCAAGATACGAGAAAATCTTGCTCGTTGTGTTATTTATAGCCATTTCCCCACCTAACAAAACAAGAAATAGAAAATGTCTTTGCGGTTTTAAACATCCGAAGAAAATTTGTAATCGCTCAATTTTGTGTCGATTCACAGGTAAGGCGACATCCAGGCCAGTGACCGCACCGGTCAGCAGGGTCAAGCCAGAGGCGGAAAATACCGCCAACCTAAGTAGGGGTCCTCGGATGCGGGTCATTATCAACGAATACGCCCAGAGGGGTGCCAGTCCGAGGGAGCCGAGGGTGAAGCCTGAAGCAGCTCAGACAGCAGAAGTCAGCAAGGTGAGTCGGTTCTGAGATCGTACACAGGCCACAAACATTAGTTGAGAGGATTCAGACCAACCAGAGGCGTACTACCGTGGACATGAGAGGTTGGAGATGGAATGTTACTGGCGGTGCCTGAAAAGCTAATTGTAAAACAAACAACTTAATTTTAACGTATCAAGTCATTGATAGATCTTGAAGATCCACTGTGACGTATGAAGAGTTAGAAAACCTTTAATGAATGATGGATGCAAACATAAATCGTAGGACTCGACATTACTTGCAAAGAAACGTATTGTAATAGTGATATGCTAACTAAACATTCCAAAAGATGTTAAATAAGAATAATATAAAATTTAACTAAATAGTCTTTAAAAATCAATTAGAAATAGATTATATTTTTAAACTAAATAGTTACAATTAAAAGTTAATAAAGTTTCCAAAAAGACAACAGAAAAAAATGTTATATTGTATGCAGTGATGAAAGACAATTTCGCTCATGTACATAATAGGCTGTTAGTAGTATGGTGAAGTCTGAAGTTGGGTAGGAAGAAAAATTTAAATTATAAGGATTAACTTTTTTGTTAGAAGAAAATCATCTGCATGATTATAAAATTCTGTAATAATTTATTATTTCTCGTTCAAACAATAATAATTGTCGTTTTAATCGTATTTCAGGGGGGCAGAATGCACAATCTGCTCCACCAGTACGGAAGTTTGGCTCCGTCTGCACGCGCCGTGCCACGTCTGAAGCTCGAAGCCGAGCCTATAGCGGAGCTGAGTCGTGGTAACGCCATGAGAACAACGCTTTACAACTACGGCAAGAACGAACCCAATCACGTCCCCGAGCCTCGAGTGAAACCCGAGGGCCAGGACAACGCCGATCTGGACAAGGGAAAAAGAATGGGCAGACTCCTGAACAAGTATGGCCGCGCCCCATTTTCGGCCCGGGCGGGGCCCAGGGTGACGCTGGAGGGGGAGCCCAACGCTCATCTGGACCAAGGGTTAAGAATGTCTAAACTCATGTATGATTCTAAGAGCATGCCGTGCTCGGCTCGACCAATGCCAAGAACTAACACCATCCAGGCCAAGGAAAATGCTCTGAAAGGTCGGGGGAGTATGGACAAGATATTTGAAAGCATCGCGAGAAAGACTTATATTTACCTTCCGGGTCAGCAAACAAAGCAATTTGTGAGGGCCAGCATTGGCTGAAGTCTTCTAGAGACAACAACGTCAATGGAATTTCATATCAGTATTAGATTAGAACTAATATTATCATTTGATCATTCTCCTTTAAATGATTTTGGGAGAAAATGTGATGTGTTAATTAATGGAATACGATGACCTTTGTCACTAGACTCTTTGATTAACCGAAACACATCTGTGGAAAACGGTTGATATTCCATTGCCCTAAGATACTTTTTAAAAATACAAGAAAAAAAAATTGCTTAAAAGGTGCTCTGCTTTATGAGGTTTTTAAAAAATAATAATTAAACAAATGTTTCCTATTATCATTTCACTTGTTAAATGTGTGTATTTCCCTGGATATGTTTGAAGCTCTATTTGCATTTCAACTCTACACCAAAAACCTAACGCCCAAAACCTCCGCAATCCCCACCCCCTCCCCCGTCAACTAACTTACCGACCATCTCATTTCATGCTTATTAAAATTTAAAACCTAAAGGCATCAATCATTGTTGAAGTGACTTTAATCGCTTTGCTGCCTTTGGTTGGTAGGCCACATGTGAGATCTTCAAGACTCATGTATAGCCCAGCATCACTACTTACAAAACATTGTAATATTACATAATTCATTGCCAATAAACATCACATTTTCTGTCTAAATTTTGCATGTTTTTTCCAGCGAAAGTATTTTAAAAGAATATTTTTCAAATATTGTTTTGCTGAGCAAGTATTCCTAGCTTCACATTACCTGGGGTTTTGTTCATTACAGGGTAACAGCGTTTAACTACTACTAATATAAATTAATTTACTTGAATAATTATATGAATTGTATCAATAAACCAATAACAAATCTGAATTTTAAAAATAAATTATTTTCATTAGTCAATTTGTTATTGTTTTATTCGTTTTTTCAATGCTTAAATTAATTTAATAAGGTATTGGCCACTTTTATTTACTCCACTTTACTTCCTAAACATAATCATGGATAAAAAAATAATTCTATGCTTATCATTCAAAAGTTATAGGTAGACTCTAGGCAATGAGCACTATGAGATTTCATTACTTTACATGTCGGATATTTTTATAAAAAAAAATTCCTCTGATATGTTTAACTAGCGACTTGAAATTTCTTGCGAAATTAAATATATATTAAAATAATATATTTGTAAAAATCATCATGAACGAGAAGAAAAAAAAAAGCTGTCCCTTATAAAAAATTTAATGAAATAAACTAGAATAAAAATAATGTTCTTTACGAAAGTTTACCACCTTCTTATTTGTTTATAAATCACTCACTATTTCGATAGGAAGCTACATCACAATATTAACTATTGCTAACTTAGTTTGACACATGAAGTGTTGACCCAAGCAAATAACGTAAGGTCTCCAGCCCATAAGTGATGACCTAAACTGGGTGGACAAATATTTTCAAAGTTTTTGATGAAGGCTTGGGGCTGCCAGCTGCAAAAATTTAAGGAGATAACAAAAAAAATTAATTAATAATAACTTTTTTATTTGATGATTTGATGTCTTTGAAGTTTGAGTTACAAATTAAATTACAATAAATGTTTTATTATATATATATATATTTAAATATTGAGTTTGATTATATCTATTATTATTTTTGTTAAAAATAGACTTTATCATATTTAAAATGCATTATGATTAAAGACTCATGAGTTCGTAAGTTAAATACGCCTGAGAACATTATATTAATGTTAATAAAATGCCTGACATGTGGGCCTATTCAGGTACTGAATTGTAAAGGTCCTCAAATAAAAAGCGACTATTCATGACAATATGTAGCGTAATTAAATTTAACACAAAGAAAATAAAAATAACACAAAATTAATAAATAAAAAATTGTCTTTGGTATTTGTGATTATCCTTTTTAAATGGATTTAACCTGGATTTTAAAAAAAAAATCAAAATTTTTTAAAAATCCGTGTTTGTTTTTATCATCAAAATTCCCGTGTCAATACAAACCAGAGATTTCATCCTTGGAAATATAACATCCGAACACGCTCCTGCATAAACAAATAAAGTAATAAATAATTGCTATACCGTTGTCTTGAGTGATGAATAGCTCGCTTGGATACATTGTTAATTAAGTGCCGTCGAGCCCCTCATTTAGTCGGCCAACACAAGCAGGTGAGTATCTAAGGTGTGAGTTAGCAGCCGTAGAAGCTAAGTCTCTAAGGTGTGAGTTAGCAGCAGTAGCAGCTGAGTCTCCAAGAAGTGAGTTAGCAGCAGTATCAGCAACTGATCTTTGTAGCATCACTGCGGTCGCTAAGTTAGTCATGATGTATCACGTTATAAGTCGAATCTTGTGTCTGGGAATTCTTCAAGCCCAACTTGGTGAGTTAAGTTATTTGTCAGTCCATGTATAGCCGTTTCATTGATTAGCTACAACACTTTCCCGACCTTATGGTAATTTACGGTAACAAAATGTATTCATATAAACATATTTGTTTCTTTACCATAGAAGTTTGACTTAATCCATGAACAGTTTTCAAAATTCATTCCCAGTAAATTTTTCCATTTTCATTCACCGTCATAACATATAAAGACGGCATAGTTGTTTCTTGTTGTTGTTTTCTTTTTTTAGGTGTTAATTAAAATCAATAGCTTTTAAAAATATAAGGTGTTATTTTTCAAAGTGGAAAGACCTTACAATTAGATTTTGAAAAAAAAAATAAAATAACACTGACTTGTTTGAATTTCGTCAAGAGCTTTCAAGTCTCAAATGGCCCTAACTTGGGGCCAACAACTCAAACATGTATTCTGACATCAATAACTTACAATAAATTTGTTGCTTTTTAAAAGTTGTTTTGTTAATAAATGTTCAATAACATAATTTAAAGCCCGTCTCTTTGGCAAGGTTTAACTGCCACAGTCAATGAACCGAAGCAGAACGCCATTCGACCGGAGACACCTATTCATGTTGAAATTGAGGCGCCCGTTGCCTTGGAGGTAATCAATTGGGATTTTTAAAAACTATTTTTGAAAGTTATGAACTTAATATTTAACTCAGCATAAAAATAAACAAATGTGTCTTTTTTTTCCATAAGCCGATCTAGTGTATGTGGACTAGAATGGTAGAAATTGCTTTCGTGTTCAAAACTATTGTTGGAAACTTAAAAGATCCAACTTCAACATTGTGTGAGTGTGACAGGAAGGATTAAAACGATATGTTGTTCGCCTATTCACCCCTTAAAAACGTCGAGTAGCCAAGGAAAAATTGATATGAAATTATCGTTTCTGTGTATAAAAGTCCAAGGAGTGATTTTCTGTATCAAGTTGATTTAATAAAATAGTTACTTTTTTCTAAGAGCATGACATTGCACGACTCGCACATATAATTTCACGACTCGCACATATAATTTCACGACTCGCACACATAATTTCACGACTCGCACATATAATTGCACGACTCACACACATAATTTCATGACTCACACACATAATTTCACGACTCACACACATAATTGCACGACTCACACACATAATTTCATGACTCACACACATAATTTCATGACTCACACACATAATTTCATGACTCACACACATAATTGCACGACTCGCACATATAATTGCACGACTCACACACATAATTTCATGACTCACACACATAATTTCACGACTCGCACATATAATTGCACGACTCACACACATAATTTCATGACTCACACACATAATTTCATGACTCACACACATAATTGCACGACTCACACACATAATTTCATGACTCACACACATAATTTCACGACTCGCACACATAATTGTACGACTCGCACACATAATTTCACGACTCGCACACATAATTGCACGACTCACACACATAATTTCATGACTCACACACATAATTTCATGACTCACACACATAATTTCACGACTCGCACACATAATTACACGACTCGCACACATAATTACACGACTCGCACAAATAATTTCACGAAAGGCATGTAGTCGTTTTCCCTTCCCCCCAACCATTGTAATGTCCTAAAAAGGAGTTTGTTTTTTTTCTGTTTTTTTTTTTTGGCTATTAGTATCATTTGCAATACCGATGCCGTACAGCAGAGCTTGTGAAACTTTTTAGTATGTCAGACCAGGAATTTTCCCATTGCACTAGGGACCGGTGCACTATTTTCCCTGTACAGACGCGGTAGTGACATGAGCCCCCCCCCCCTGGTCAAAAACATTTGGCATGAATTTGGTTGGCTATATGCTATATGGCATCCAAATATCTTGAAAATAATATCACTTCTCCATATACTTATCTTCACTGGTCTTTAAGGTCGTGTGTGGTCAGTGGTAACTCCTGCACTTTAACTATGTTCTATGTCGTTAAGGAACTTAACTATGAATTGTTTTCTAAAAATGTTGCTTGAGAATAAAATGTGTCAAATGATGGGCCTAATTTTATCATATTTTTATTTAAAAAAATGTTTAGTCAATGATTGTTTCTACGATTCTATCAGTAACAAAGTCAATTTTAATTTTGTTGTTTTTGTTTCTATGTTCAAGTAGCCCGTCTTATGAAACATTAGACATTGGAAAATAGCATAAAATAGAGGCATACTATTGGTTTATTTAGATTTAATGTTAGCCAATGGGTACGAAAATCACTGCATTTCATAGTAATTGTATCCCTAATTATAGGGATCGAAGTCAAGTGGCGTACCACTTATGTAAATATGCAAATGCATACACGCTGTCATGCATTTAATATATAAAGATACAGATAATTTAAACTAATATACTAATTTCAAAGTTTCCGTAATTATAAATAAATGAAATATTTAAAATGTATTTTTTAGTTGAATGCCATATACTCCCAGGTGTTGTATGCCATATACTCCCAGGTGCCGCATACTCCCATGTGTTGTATGCCATATACTCCCAGGTGTTGTATGCCATATACTCCCAGGTGTTGTATGCCATATACTCCCAGGTGTTGTATGCCATATACTCCCAGGTGTTGTATGCCATTCGCTCCCATGATCTAATGTGTGCCATGTATTTATTCAGCCACTTCCAGAGTATTACGCATCCACCAATGAGAAGAAGATCATCAGTAAATACTGGGAAGAGTTGGAGAAAAGACGGATTGCCATGTTGAAGGAGTGTGAGGCTGACCTGTGGAATAAAACCCAACAGACGGCACCGGTGAGCTCGGGCACAATCCTGTATTTACCACCTTTCCCACCAAAGGTATTTGTACTTAAACACTTGATAACATCTTTTTTTCTTTATTTTTGTTTCTTTTTGTGGGTGTTATTTAAATCCTGAATGCTAAGTAGGCCTATATGCGTCGCTTCTGAGTTTTCCGTTTTGTTAACTTATTTGTCTGTTTTTGTGTCGCCGAGAAAGTCTGCCTATACGTTGCTTTGTGTAGTCTCATCAGTCGCTTACCAATGGCATGTTCAATAGTTTCCTAATCACGAGTAGAAAGGTTCCTTCACATATAAATTTATCCTTATTACCAGCCTTTACAGAAAAAAAATATCGTGTAACTCATCAAAATAAAATTTCAGATTAGTTGCTTCAATAGTAAGACAGGATTGTTATATCATTCCACACTCACCCCGCGAATTCATTTTCTGATTTTCTGTCGACACGTTTTTTTCCATAAAATTGTCCGATAAAATCGTTTTTGTGATGTTGTTGTTGTTTTTTAAAAATATTTTTACCTCCATTTATTATCTTAGATATACAGACGCTCCTTCTATGCAGAAGATAATTGCGTCCACAGACCATGAGAGATGATCTGTTGGCAAGTGATGCAGCGGTCACAGGCCACGGCTATAGGGGTTCCACGCATTACCCCAGCCGCCTAACTATTGTCTAGTTAGGTACCCGTTCGGAGCTGGGTGACTCGGGGACTCCTCAGGCCGCGAGAACAAATCCTCACCTTTGTGTGGATTCGAACCCGTGACCATCGGTATGACAGTCGAGAGCGCTACCTCTCGACCACCACGTTTTTTAAATGATAAATATATATAGTATATAGGCAGACAAACAGATAGACAGATGAATGGATCAATTATATGTTGATGATGCCATCTACTTTTTTTTTTTTTTGGAGACTAGCAAAGTGTATCCTGAAGGGAAAACTATTAATATCTTTCACATGTTATCACGTTTTGTCAATTTTGACAAAACCAGACCCTCTTCAATCAGGAAGTGTCAATAACTCTCATCGGAAAAGATTACTTTATTAAAAGACATTTAAGTCGACTCGTTATGAATTAACGCCCTAAGGGGAGTTTGTAGACAAAGGGAGTTAATTGACGTCACCATCCGTCCTCCCAACAGGTTTTCGATGACGTGCCGTTTATCTCAACAGAACACAATAACGTTGTTCATCTGGGAGGTCGCTGATGTTAATCGATTGTACCCACTACCTGGCAACATCGTTAATTAACATTTTTAGTTCGAATAGTCAATTAACAGTTTTAGTTATAAAAAAAGATATGATTTTTATTATGATTGTCACTATGCTGATGTAATTTGATTAGAGTGTTGTCACAGGCATAGCTAGGAATTTGTAGGGGCTAGGGGTTTGGGGGCCCGGGGGGCTAAACCTCTTTGGGGGCCCCACATACATAGCGGTGGCGTAATATTTAATGTAAAAAAAAATTCGGACACTAATTAGGGGGCCCCGCTCAAGTGGGGGCCCGAGGGGACTTTCGATTTTGGACCCCTCCCCTCCTATAGCTATGCCACTGTGTGATGTATAAGGTTCTAAATCGATTATTAAATACCCATTTATAATTTTTTTTTAATCGGAGGAAAGGTAGCTAATCTTCTTTTTTGCGGAGTGGAAGAGTAGGGCTTGTTTTGACAAAGGAATTACATAACAGTAACATTACCCCTTCCCAATTAATTCCTCTTTGTCTTAACCGAATTTCGAGCTTGGTATGCTAGGCTTTGGCGCATACATTAGTCCCCCC
>MUZC01004604.1:904713-937985 GCA_002072015.1 Radix auricularia | reverse complement strand
GTCCCCCCCCCCCCCGGATATAAATAATTCACAAGAAAAAATGAACTTGTGGAAAAAAATACAACATAAACAATAATTTTTGGGGTCATGTTTGGCACTGACATAGAATACGTGGGCGTAGAATTATAAAGGACCCCCCTCCCCTCCCCCCCCGTATCTTGAAAACCTTAAAATTGTTGTGGCGAAACTTTTTTGGGGCCGCGTAGCCAAAATTCAACCATAACACGCATATCTATAGTAAAAAGCCAACAATCTTATGAAACCCGAAAATGGGGGTTAGGATTAGCTTGTTTGATCAAGCAAGTAATGTTATAGTTCCGTTTTGGCTGATGAGTGCACGATATAGGTTTGCCATCACTGCCTTCGGTTCTAATCAAGTGTAAAATCTGACACCGTATACCAGATTCATCATCGGACGATTGGATGAAAACTACAATCAATATTTGTCTTCAAACTTATTGTTGCTTTTGATCTTATTAATGGCTAAAAGAACAATCCATTAACAACTGAATCCCACATTAAAAAATATATTTAAAAATATATTTTAAAAAAACAACAACAACAAACTTTCAGGTTGCCAAGCGCGCCACATCTCCAACACTAGTCGCACAAGTTCTCATCCCCGAGTACGAAGGCCGAGCTGTTGTCGAGGAGACAGAGGAGTCGCTGGTCAAATGTCTGAGGGAGACCCGGCGGCTTACTGGCAACAACATACACGATGGTAAAGATGGCTTCTACTTCTAATGATGAATAGTTACATAACTGTAGCTTGTAAATGAAAATATTTTTTAAAGTCAACAACAATACTCGAAATAATGAATTCTTTTAAAAAATGTTGCTCCCCGACCAAATTTTTTTTCCAACTCAAGGACCTGAGTTACAGGTGAAAATGGGGCGTGCCATAAATCTGCACATTTGCTATATAATGTAAATGGTGAAAGTTAACATTAACTGTTTATTTCTGTTGTCTCGCTTGATTTTTCCATCATGCTCTTTGTCTCATCCCCACACAGCTGATGAGTACGTGCTTGAGATTGGGAGACAACTGGATCAGATCGAGGCGTGTCGGGTGGCCGGTGGCGTGCCACCCAGTGTCGAGAAGGCCACTGTGGGCATAGACCGGGTCAAAGGTCAACTAACAAAGGCCTTGAACCGGGCAGAAGTCGTGGCTCTGCTCGAAAACTATATCCTTATGCTGAAGCAAGACCAGAAAGCATGCATTGCATCCTTGGGTAAACTCGGAACCTTTATTATGAATAAATAGTGTTTCTATTAAAGAGACTCTTTATAGACGTTGACAAAAATAGCATCTAAGCCTGGAATGTCTTATTTCTATAAACCTAGATTTAACTTAGTCTAAATATTGTAAGGGGTTTTCTTGATTATGTGTCCTTCTCAACCCCTATGAAAATTTCTATCAGTGATCTGTCACAGTGCTATTAGCCACAGAATCTTCGTGAAGGTTTAGTGTCCAAAACCTTGCATGCAAACCAATTGTTCAAACCAATCAAGTCCATGTAACTTTTTATAATAGTATTAGCAAAGCAAAGGTGATTTCTCCCTGAGACAGATTTGTGCTCACCAGATATAAAAACACAATTGTCAACAGCATGCAGAAAACATTGGACAGAATAAACTACTGAGAAGAAAGGCATTAACTAGCTAGGTCAGGGGTCGGTGAACTGGGGTAAATTACCCCATTTTGGGTAACAAGGCAACACTTGGGGGCAATGTAGATTCATTTGGAGCCTATATACTCCACTAAAACTAAAATCTGCTCCTTAGGGGTAATGATAACATTCAATTTATAATATTGGGGTAACGGCAAATAAGTTCAGTAACCTCTGAGCAAGGTTAACAATGCTGTTCAAACTGAAGAATGGACCAGTCATCTTGGCAGGCATTAGGCAAATTTCTCATCCCTCTCCTTCCAAGGCAGAGAGGTGGCCATGATAAGCAATGAAGACTAATAAATTGCAAGAATCCAATACCGGAACTACTTGTTCCTAGTATCCAGGACAAATGTTGACTGGAACAAGCTTCCAAAGGGATCAGTTGACAGACAATAAAATTGGCACTTTATTTGAGTCCATTGCCTCCTGTTCCCAACCCCCAGAGGCTAATGCCTTGATGAGCAGCTCTACAAATTATCTTCTACACTGATGTATTTTCAAAAACTCAACTTGTTATGGGAGTCTTAATGATCATGAGCCCTTCAAGAAAATACACCAAGATTGAACATGTAGAGGTCAAGACAATAGAGCCAGCTGCCATTTATAGTGGGCTGTTGTTTCACTTTCAGGCTGAAAAAACCTCAGTACAGTTGCTATTTGTGTGGAGGAGTTGAATCTTTAGAAAAAACACTTATCACAGATGTCAGTGCACAGGTGCATACTGGGTAGAGAATTATCTGTCTATAGCTTGATATACAGACAAACTGTAGACAGAAATTATGAAATTGTCAACTTTTCTTAATAACCAGGAATCAGAATGAGCTTCCAAATTAGAAAAGCCATAACATAGCTTCTTAAATAGTTGAGATTTTAATTTCAGATTTAAACAAAATATTTTTGAACAATGTTGTAAAATATCCATAGTTATAAGCTTTATCAATAATACTTGGAAGTCTTTGTGATTAGCATATTCTCAGACAATTTAGCCAAACATTGTAACAAAACAAATTTAAATATTTTTTTTTCTTTCTCATTTCCAAAAATAGGTTTGCCTGGTCAGTTACAGAATGAACTGGTCTACCCACAGCTGTCTACAATCAAGAAATCTTGAAACAACTTTTAAACTAAGTTTACTTATAATTGTACTTGTTTCTATCAAGGCAACAATACAATTTTAAGTTAGGAGGTCTCAAAATTTGAGAATTAAAAAACAACACCAAAAAATTGATTTGAGAATATATCTATGTATACACTTTTTTAAAATAATGGGCATATTTCATTTTAAAACAAATAGATAAACTGTATGGTTCAATCTCTCTTACATACTCCAAATTAATATAATTTACAATTGATGTGTTCCCTCTTTTTTTCTACTGTGTCTATGCAGTTTATAATTCTAAATAAAAAATCAGCAACTTAAAGCTACAAAATTTTATTTCATTGTCAGAGTTAAAAATTGGCATTAAAATCTTCAAACTTAACTGGCACTGAGTATTTCTAAAATGCATCATGCAAGGGAGTCATGTACTATATCTCCAAAACTGTATTAAATAAAATGCAGCCATGTTTTACAGAAAGAGTTCATTGCAGGGCAACCGGTGTGTTACAGTCAGGTTAAGTGTTTGACAACCCTAGGACTGTCATCTGACAAACAGATCTGTGTTCCTGAAACTTGTGTTGTCTCTGGAGAATGGAGATTATTCAAAAAGTTTTTTTTTTTAATTGGTAAAATTAAAATCGTTTTCTTTAAAGATTAAAAACTAAACAGCATCCATACCAAACAATTTAAACAATTTCCTCTTGATTTACTTATTTGAAGTGTGAACAAAAATAAAAAGAAGCAGCTAAATCTTTATCTATGTCCTTTGTCTTGTTCATGATTAAATCCCTATATAAATCAGAGCTGCTAGTGTAGATAATTTTCTCATTAGATCTATTAGCTAGAGATCACTCTGTTAGTTTCCAATGAGGTTGAGAAATTATGGGTAAAATAAAACAATTGTACTATTCAGGAATTAGTACTTTAAAGGGTTCCTGGAATCCAATTGACGGTTGAGGTTTAAAAATTTGATTTTATGGCACTTTAGATTTCTTAAAAAAGTATAGTTCTTTGTTTGCAGGTTAGCTTTTAGAACCCTTTAAGCACATAACGCATGTCCGTCTAGTGTCACAAATTGTTATTTGTGTGACTTTGTTGTCTTGGGGGGTTGATGAACAAACACACAGTCACTCACTCAATATCCACTATTAATTATTTAATTATCTCTACATAATAGTTTATTAACGTGAAAACACACTAAATATAAGCCAATCAGTGTTATATTTCTGCTAACACACTCAGCCAAGGGTACTCAGCACCGAAGGGCCCTAGCTAACTGACTGACCACTGACCTCCACTTTCACACTATCCCATCTCTAGCCCCACCTTACACTCCCTCCCCTTTCTCATGCCTCAGTGCCACACACTTAGGGATTCTCACCTCCGTATCTGAAATATATTTTTTCATGAAGTCCTGCTGTTAAGATTTTACTTACTTCATGCTATCTGTATGTGCCTTGTATTCCATGATAGTGTTGGGGGGCAGGTTTAACACTCGTTGCAATGTGTCTCTGATACGGGATGTGATGGCTGGGTCTGTGCTGCGGTTCCACAGTGATAAAATGTCATCCTGGTGAAAGATTTTTAAAAATTCCACTGCAAGTAGCATGAAGCCCAATAATATATAGGATAAGATTTAAAAAAAATTTTAAAGCTTTTGAAATCAACATATTTCTTTAAAAAATATAATTAAAGCGCTTTTTTTTTTCTAGAATAAAAAATAAACATACAAATATAAATTGACATTTTTATGTCCCATTTATTCCCTTAAATTATTTTTAAAAAATAAAACAAAAAACGTTTCTGATAAAAAAAGACTAAATCTGACCAAGCTTAGAAGAACCCCAATTCATTTCCCCAATTTCACAGTCAGTTAAAAAAAAAAAAGGTCTTTAGATTCCTGCTCAAATATATTAAGGAACGTAATTTAATTATGATATGATACCTGAAATCGTATTGAAATAACAGCACCACAAATTTCTTCCCCAACCATAAACTGTTCCCCGAGCATCGCCATGATCAGATTTTCCCAACAACGCGAAGCCAGGCCTTTCTTAAGTCTAATGATCCACTTGCCTCCATGCTTGTTAGCATCATCCTGCATGACATTTTGATACAAGAGCTTGTATTAAACAAACTAATAGTTTTAATATAGAAATAACATTTTAATATATAAAATATCACTGTCTCTCTTGTAGCCAAAGCAAAATAGAAGGACTTTTTGTGAATATTTTCATGTATTTGTAACAATTTCAACGCTATGGTGAAACAAGTGCTGCTATATGGAGCTGAGACATGGAGAACAACAGCTGTAAACCTGACCAGAATCCAGTCCTTCATTAACAATTGTCTAAGAAGGATTCTTAGAATTCACTGGCCGGACAAAATCAGCAACCCGGAACTGTGGCAGCGGACTAAACAGAAGCCCATTGAGGAAGAGATTCTTCAAAAGCGGTGGAGGTGGATCGGTCATACACTAAGGAAACCTGCTTCTAATATAACAAGGCGAGCCCTGAAATGGAACCCACAGGGTAAACGGAAAAGAGGCCATCCAAGAAACACCTGGCGCCGAGAATAGGAGGCAGACATCAAGAGAATTGGCCATGAATGGAAAATCCTGGAGAAAATGGCCCAGGATAGAGATGCCTGGAGGTCTCTTGAAGGTAGCCTATGTCCTAGGAGGAAGTGCAGACGTCGACTATGATCGGTGGATGTCCCTCATGGACGAGAAGGCTCAACATTTTTAACAATTACAATAGATTGAAAAGATAAATATCACAATTTTTTATTTATTTCTCAAAAGTAGGTACTAAATAAAAATAATTAATTTCAATATTTCTAAAAATTTAGAATATATTGGATTTTAAAAAATTAAGACATACCTCCCACATTGGCCGGATTCCTTCTTTAAATAAATGATAATCTACATGCCCTGTCATATCAGCTGGTCTAACTATATAACTGTAGATGTTCCAGAATTGCTCAACCTGTGGAAATGACAAAAATAACAGACCTTCAAGAAAGTGGAAGCGTTAAATTAAAAATTGTAGTTCATTCAGAGCATAACTAAAATGAAAGGAGCACTCACTCATACTACCATGCATTATGTCTTAGAATCAATGGGACTATCATTTTGCAAACTTAAACAAAAAATTTTGTATTCAATAATTATTTTATTTTGACATTCAGGAATGTGGAAAAAATATATATAATATAGAGTTACCATTTTCCAAGCATGGGTGAGTATGTGATTAATATTAATATTACTGACTACCCATTTATGTCAAACAGTTTTAGCATATCAAGTAAACCAAAAAGTTTAAATTTTATAACGTTAAAGCTAGTTTTAATTTACTTACTGAAGCAAATGAGGCTATGAATTTGAGATTCTGATCATATCGCATAGTTTTGTTGGACTGTGACCTTCTAGAAAACCAAATGGCATAGTTGTACTGTAGCGCATGCTCTCCTTCTCCAGGTTTCTGTTAATACAAATTTCTGCAGCATTTATTTTAGAAATTAAAAAAAAAATATTTAAAAACTATTGGACTAACAAGTATTACAATTTTTAAAAATCAATTTCACACATTACAATCCAATAAGAGACTAAAGACAAGCACTCACTGGAGCTGGCCTAAAAGGTTCTTCCTCCTCTTCCCCACTGTCCTCTGCCTTCAACCTAAGAGTACAAAGCTTTCCCAATTATTAATTTATAGATAAAATTTAATGAATTTTAAACACATGTTGCCCACAACGTCATCTTTTTTTAGTTAATGCACAGAAATTTACATATAGCAAGAGTGAATTGGTTCTATGGAAAACTACAAAGTGGTTTGAAATTGTACAATATCATTATTCTTGTTTTTAAATTAAAACTTCTATCTAAAATAAAAAAAAATTAAGACTACACATTAAAAAAAAAACAGTATGATCAAGAAAACTGTGGTTTCTGTAACTTAAAATAGTAGAAAATGAAGTGAATATTTACCTTAAATTGTTTTATACACACTTTCTACTTATTTTAACTAGTAAATTCTTAATGTATAAAAGTGCTACTGAATTTTTTATATTTTTTTTAATTTCTAAAGTAGGAGTTGACATTTTATAAAAAATGTGTAGAAAATGTTCTCTTTGTTTTTATTGTATGAAGAAAGATGGAAATTCACATTTGTCAAAATAATGGAAAGATTTGTTTAAAAGTAGTAAATAAAATAACAAGACTGAATGTCTTTTCCCATGTTACCTTTCAGATTCTTGGTGGACATTTTTCATCATTGCAGACTTACTAGAGTATGAGACAGACAAAGAGAAAAGTGGCATTTCATCACAAATATACACGCCTCAGCCACCAATGACTGACTGAAATGGTACATCATAAACTATTTCATGGCATAACAATTAAAAACAAAATGAGTTCCCAGTACAGAGATAAACTGGTATTTTAGTTGAAATAGAACACTGAAATTAACCTGTTGACATTATAAAGAAATAAATAGTGCGCCCACACTTGCAGTACAAGTAGTTAAAAATGAAAAGTTAGGGAAACACTGCACGGAAATTATCCATCTGTTAATTATATATAGGTTAAAATCAATATCATAACTGTTTTAAACTATTTATCTCCCTACAAATTATGCCCAAATGTACCAAGTGCCTCCTTGTCTATTGATTTTCTAAACCTCTGAAAAATAATATCTAATATGTCTGGAATTTCTTCTCATGTGGATATGCCCCATTTAGATCTGAAAGAGACCCATAAGTTGTATAAGTAACTGGACACTCAGGGGTCTGTATCATCAACTATGAGCAAAGTGTAAAACATGTCTGTTGATTGTGTGTCTTCTCCTAGCCAAGATCTGCCTTTTTAATTTTATTGTTCCCTTGTGGTTGTACAAGAGAATTGGAATCTGGTGGATGAACTGGACTCACAATGTTATCACCTTAGGTCTCGAACTGATACAACTGACCCAGGTCAAATGGTCTAAAGCTACAATAAAAAGTGTAGAGCTAAAAGAAGTAGATGTCTGAGAGAAGACCTACAAAGAATCTAGCTAGATAAAGATCACGATGGGTTGGCACAACACTGAAGACAAATATGATAAACTTGGAATCCCAGAACTGACCACTAATTTGCTGAGACAAGGTTATGTAGTTTCTATATCTGGGTGTTATATCTCAAAGCCAAAGACACAGAGGGAAAAAAAACTGATGAAAATGTAAGTGCAGACCCCAACACTAAATGATATCTTAAGAAAAAAATGAGCATTTTACTCTGATAAAATTAATCAAATATACACAGATGGTTAAGCTTAAAAAAAAGGATCTCTACATGAAGCACATATGAGGTGACCTTGTGGAAAAACTCTTCAATGCAGTAGGCAATACAGTATTTATGAATCAGAATCAAAAGGGCACTATGAGAAAATGAACAAAGCAGACACACTGGCAGATACACAGCAATAAGGATCAGTTAAACATACATACAGATAGCCTCTGAATCTAAAAGTAAAAGAGAATTGTAATCTGAAATGCTTCTCTTTAAAATTTCCTAAATGCAAACACCGAAAATCCATCAATAAAAATTTTAAATTCAGACAGACATTCACACATTGTTAAAAAAATATATTTGTCTAATTTATATTTCCATTTCTTGAAATTAGTAGATGTTTCTCCTTCGCCCACCGGTGCCTCAGTTTCTATTTTTAAAGTTTTTTGGCCATCCATTATCGACGTAATGCGATTATGGCCGATTTTTACCCTCACGTCACAAGACTTAGACCCCCCTCTCCACAATGACATAACAAAGCGTTGATTCCCCCCACCTCTAAAATTGCAGCATTTCAAGTTACATTTTTGTCATTCAATTATGTAATTAGTGTAAGTCTTCACTCTAATATCGTAACATGTGTGAAGCCATTGAAAATGTAATTAAACAAATTGTAAGCAATCAAGTGGAACTTTTATTTAAAGTAGCGCATTTTGATTTCCTAAACTTCACACCCCCCCATTGTCTTACATCCTGACTAATGCGTGACCAATCTCCGCTCCACCTACAGAAGTGTGACGTCATGTATGAACGGCCCCTTCATGCATTGTTGAAGACAATAAAATTTGAATGTTCTATTATTTCTATTGTATTTTTCCAATGAATTCAACATGAAAAAATGATGTTACAAAAAAACTTTAAAGGGGCCGTCCATAAATGACGTCAGAAATTTTTACCCCAATCCCCTTATCACACTTTGTCATAAAAATTAGAACCCCCCCTCCAATATGACGTCTAATAGCTTTGACGCCCCATCCTACCTAAAACAATATTTTCTAATTGACAATTAGCATGTTGCAAATTTCTTTTTCATTTTAATATGTATTTACTGTAAGGCTGCACCCTAATATCGTAACACGCAGAGGCGCCACTAGTACTAGGGTCAGGGTTGGTGTCACCCGTGGCGGTAGCGCATGGTGTCACCCCTTTACGATTTCACCAATACAACTCCTCTGAGTCTTCCAATTCCAATGCTAAATAACAAAACATAGAATTTTACATTTTGGTGTGACCCCTTGGCTTGGTGTCACCCAGGGCAGCCTGCCGCCACCGCACCCCCTAGTGACGCCACTGGTAACACGTGTGAAGCCATCGAAGACGTCGTTAAATAATGCAAGGAAAATATTATCAATATTATTGACTTACCAATATTATGGATTACTAAAATCTAAAAATCAAAGTGAGTGAATGATTTCCAATGGGCATGGGTAAAGTAAAATGAATTGCGGTAAAAGCGAAGTATGTGGACCATGACGACACGGTCATGGCGGCCTTCTTTGTTGTTATAGCACGTCCTTTAAAAAGCTTTAAAATTAAAATTCTATAGCTATACAGTACTATTAGGGTTCAAAGTCACGTAATGTTACGCGTAAGTTGCGGTAAATTATGCGTAATTTATGGTAACGTAATTTTGGAAAATTACGCGTAAATTACGGTAATTTAAAAAAATGCATATTTGACGGCAAATTTTAGTTGTTTCTGTCGCAATTTGTTATGTTTAACAGTGGTGATTAGTAATGTTGTTAAGACCGCTCGTTTTTGAGGACCGGCTAACCGCTCAAAAAAAGGTCGGTTATACGGTTAACCGCTCGTCCTTATATCCCTTATGTTTTGAGAACTAACAAGAGAATATTGTCGCCTGGCGTCGTCTGATGGCATCAAAGCCCGCTCCCCCCATGCGTTCAGCTCTTTCCGCATTGCCCTCAATTCAACGCATTTTGTAAAAAAAATCCAAAGAATTAATTAAACAGTGATGGTTAATTGTCTTTTTTAATATTTTAATTTGAGGACTCGTAGTTCACCGGTCTAAATAAGAGGACCGGTTCAATCGTTCGTTAAAGTTAGCGAGGTATTTTTCATTAGTTTCAAAGACCAACGCCTCGCCACGTCCGTTGTGATGTCATGTTTACCTCTCTTGTGTGTGATGCCGGTCAGCTCAATCAAATCGCATATTAAAATTAATAATAGTTACGGAGTAAACAATGATGATAAATGGAATTTAATTTAAAAAAACATATTATTTTTCAATCCTCAACTCACCAGAATAATTGAATTTTGCGGCGCACACGTTTCCCCTCCCCGTTTTTTCTGTTCAAATAGGGTTTGAGAAACACTCGCTGTACTAAAACTATTAATGTGGTAATCAAATGCCTTTGAGGGCCAATTAAACGCCCGGTATCTTCGCTACGTCTTTCAAATACCTATCGTAATATAGGTACATGTATTTCACTAAGGGCGTGCGCCGAAACGTTTTTTGAATGCCTGAAACAGACTATAAACCGGTGATCAGAAAATGTGTTTAGTGCTTCCGTCGATCGCGTCGGCCGTATTACGCTGCGTATTGCACCCACGTCGTCTGTATTTCGCTGCGGATTGCACCAGCGTCGATCGCGTGTGCCGTCTTTTGCTGGGTTCGGCACCCGCGGCGGCCATATTTTGCGGCGCATTGCACCCGTCCCGCGTCGACCGTATTAGACTCAGCCAAAGGTGGCCGCCGCTGATGCAGTACACGACTAAATACGTGGCCGATGCGGACAACCGGCAAATTAGTATGACCGGTAAATTACAAGTAAAAACCTTTGAATGAAAACATTATTAAAAATACACCTACTAGCAATCAGTGAGCATGAGCAACAAAAGGAACATAAATTTTCAAGTAATTGGGCATTAATGGCACGCGTAAATTACGCGCGCCAATCTTATGCGTAATTTTCGAACCCTAAGTACTATACCTAACCCAAACAGGCCAAACCCTAAAACCTCCAATTTTCCTAAAATTCTAAAGCTATACCTAACCCAAACCCTAAAACCTTCCATTTTTTATAATCCTTTTAGAATTTATAGAACTCTCTATTCCAGCAACCGGTAGCGTCGTGACGTCACGGTCGACATACTTCACTTCAGCCTGAATAGTGAATTGATATTGTGGCGCAATTAATTACGCCAACCTTAAATACTTAATTATCATTGGCCTATTTTTTGCCTCTCAATAGCCGGTGGGCTATTAAGACGCTAGTAGTTACCTGTTCTGTTAGTAGTATAGCTATAACTATAACTATAACATACTAGTCTATTAAAATACTATTACTACATTAGCGTTAGCATTAAATTAGTAGTAGTAGTCGTAGTAGTAAGTATCAGTATCAGCAGTTCAAGTTCAGTGCAGAATCAGAAATCTAATGCGTCATAAAATTAACGTTAAGGACGAACTAAAAACTAATAGAAGTAATAGCTAAATTTTTTTTAATGAACTTACGCTTCAAATTTGTTGTTCATTATCAAATAAAATTCTGAGTAACTTTAGCAGAAATGAATATTTATTTTAGCTATCCAGATGGATGGGTCTAAATTCTTAACAGTTTATTAATAACGCTAGAGTAATTTCCCTTAACAATGCCAGGTATTTGTTGGCACTTAAATGAGCCAAGATGCCCTTTTCACTTTAAAATGAATATACTTTATATTATACAATATTTATATTTGCATCATCTAATTAATTCAGTAGATAACGGAATCATTCAATTATTTATGCACAGCTCTACTTTGCTGGAAAATATTTATATGTTTGGCGAACTCAAGTCATTAAAAAAATTGTATTGGCACTACTGGTAAACACTATCTTTCAGAGATGCATTATTACCACGAAAAAAATTATTAAAATATCCATGAAAGAAAACAGTACAAAGAAATGAATGTATAAAATATCGATCTGAAAACATTATTATATCTAGTTGGAAAATAATTATTTTTTAAAGTCTCAAGTTTTTCCACCCATGAACCCCCTTAAACTTATGCCAATCATATTTTTGATTTTATGATCGACTATATTCATGTTAGAGACTAAAGGATCAAGTACATTTATGTCTTAGACCTCAAGATGAGATAATTTAATTGTTTTGGATAGTAGGTAAAGGTACGATATTTCTTTTAAATTTTAGACAGCATGATCAGGCATAACTATGTTTAGGACAATTGGGTCAGATTTAGGTTAATTTTCAGATGTCTGTTTATTATAGTTTCATCAAAATAATTTGTGTTAATTTAAAAAACAACTTTCAGCAATATGATGAGAATTAAAAATTGTATGTCAAAGAAAATCAAATTTACACCCAAAACATATTTGTTCGATATATAATTTATGTATTTTAGCTTTTGACGTGAAAAAATTCTTTAAGCATGTGTAACTTCTACGCTCCCTCTAACTTCTTACAATTTCCAAATCTGCTGTGATTTTTTTTACATTTTCTATTTCCAAATAACTTGAAAGAAACACACAAGTGTCCAAAACTCAATAATAGAGCAATAAGGGCAATCAAATTGACTTCCTAATGAACAAAACTAACACACAATGAGAAGGCAAAACAAATTTATTGTTCAACAAAAATGATAAGACAGTAATACTCCAGATTATTGTTACATAATACCTTTACAAGAAAGAAGGTTTGCCAGCAGCTAACTCTATACATAGAAAAAATAAATATTATTAACATGTATTTGGTACCTCATCATTAAAAATATTTACCAAATGAGCTTATTAAAGCAAGCATTAGCATACAGAGATATGCATATTGCAGAATTATTTGAAAGAGTTATATTGTATAGATGACTTTGAACTTTTTATTAATCAAGTGATTAACACATTTATTTTGGATGATGACTCAGTAGTAGGTTTTCCTAGGGGTTGGGTGCATATGTCATTTCTGATTATACTGTTAGTTTTTGAAAGATGAATAAAAATGGGTGACAATTTTATTCTATTTTTCCTTATAACTATCACCTAAAGAACATGATTGAAAATTGCTTCAACAGATTATAAAAAATCGCTATTGGTCCAGAAAAGGATAAGAATTCTGTGATGAGTTTCAGTTTGGTAATTAAGTTTAGTGTAGGGGGGACGATTGGATGAATGGTTCTTAAATTTACATTTGATAATGTTCTATCTGGGGCACAGCCCTTAAATACTAAAAATCAGGGACTGAAATGTAGTTGACTATTTAATTTTGATTTAATTTTAAAAGTAAAATTTCAGCAAAACATTTTTAGGTAGCATATTGTTTTTCCGTACAACACAATATCCTCTAATCCTGAGACACATAAAGACTAGAAAAGTAAATTAATTTATGTAAAAAAAATAATTATTTAAACATGTCAGTAGACAGATTTGTATAGAATTTTCAAAATCCTTGTTTCCATCTAATTTCTTAAAATTTTTTTTATCAACTTTCTACATCACAATGTTTGTCTAATAATATTTATTTGATAAATAACAGCTGTTAAATAAAATTGACAATTTAAAAGTTCTTCTTCCATTTACAGAAAGATAAAAGAGATAGTTCAATTGCAAGTCTATGCTTTCAAAAGAGAACCCCTCCCTCATCTCCCCCCACCCTCCCAAAAAAGGTAATAGCCTAATAGAAAACAAATATAATGAATTTTTAGAGCAAAGTCCTTACACTATTATCATAGAGATGAATTGGTTTTTTAAAACTCTAGCAAGATGAGGTGAGGCCAATATTCTGATACAATACCTCAGACTGAAGACATGAGTGGTGTTGAATTATATATACCAAATAGCTAAGAAGAGAGAGGTGATTAATTCTAAGATAAAACTTTAAAATATGTTTTTAAATTTCACTCAGCTTTTTTCTGTAGATCACAATATAAGTTGATTGACCAATGGTCAACCATATTTGTACAAATTGAATAGTAATACTGTCTTGATAGATCTATAATAAGCAAAATATTTTGTTCCCTTAGATTTCACTTGCAACATGAAAATCACCTCAAGTCATATATATTTAGTTACTATCTGCTTACAGCATTGAATTAAATAATAAAATAACAAAATGAAAGCTCTTAATCTTCATATTAAAGTTGAGAAGATAAAAAATTCTTTGCATTCAAAACTAAAGTTAGTGACTAAAAATTATAATAATTATATTAACAAATAAAATTTTAATTACACTGACCATTCTCCGTTCAATTAGAGCATAAAAGTCATCAATAATTTTTTTTTACTAGTGTAGCCGTCTGCAGGTGAACTCAGCCCTCAGTAGATTGGAATTGCTACACTAGTATTTATTTATAAGTCAAGTCAGTTTCCTTGTAAGCATAAAAAGTGGTCCCCAAAATTTACAATGGTTCAGAACATTATATATTAAAAGAGAAAATATCAGTATAATATGAATCATTTTGGAATAATCTACAATTTTTTTTATGGTGTGGTGTTTGTAAAAATGAAAAATGAAGCTTATGAAGACCATTAGTTACTGTAAGGGCAATTTATCCTCATTTTATCTAGAAAATAATACAGGCTGCTAATTGCTAATTTCACTTGAAATAAAACACATATATTCCAAATTTATTTAACACAAATCAAGAATCAATCTAAATGTATAAAAAAAATATGATGGATTTAACCTGCAAGTACTTGGCCACAAGGAAAAGTTTGTGTGTATTAAAATAATTAATCACATAAAAGTCATATCAATCAATGTAAAACAGCTTAATTGATAAAAAGAATCTAGTAATTCTTATCCATGTTTGGCTATCAACATAAAACTCAGAGTCACATAATTTGTTCAAAGCTTGCTTAGACAGTAGCAAACATTTTCTCAAAACTTTCTAAGATCAATAAGTTAAGTTGCAGAGAGCATCATTGTAAGTGAAAAAGGGACTACAATAGTAAAACCTCATTTACCAGCTACACTACAATATTAGTTAGTTTCCTCTAGCATCAAATTTTTTTAATAAGAAACAAAACAGAATTTCTAATAATTTGGCTAAAATCTATTGAATTTTTATCATTGCTTGAAATGAAAGATTCCCGACATAATAATTAATCTTTTTTTTTTTTTTTTAATAACAAGGCAGACTTAATTTTTTAAAAGGAAGGCTAAATTCTTCAAATAAAATTTAGATCATATTTTCAAGTTTTAAAGATTACCCCAAAAAACCAATGTGTTGCTTTTAAAAAATTGGTTTTTATTTTTTAATTAAACTAAATGGAATCATGGCATTACATTTAACACAAGGGCATACTTTGTAAGATTCATAATATTTTTCTTATAAAGCTGCACTCAAAAGAATGGCATAAAAAATGATCATAATTAAACAAAATAATTAAGCTTACACATGGTACCGATATGTCCAGGGTATATAATAAATAATTAATTTTAAATAAATATATTGACAGATACTAATTTAATACATAATACACCATAAATAAATAAATATATCATATTTGAAAAAATGACATGGTACATAATTAAAAAATGTTTCTAATACAGTAAGGAAATTTTTTGTTTTGCATACAAAGTAAATTTTTGTGTTGAAATAATCACAACTAGTTGCTGAAATGAATACAAACTAACACATTAAATTGAAATAAAATGAACCTCAAGACAAGACTAAGACGTGCAGCAATGGACAACAGATTCTGATGAGATCAATTTGGGTGAGCACAAATGAAAAATAAAAAAAAAAGCATCATAAGTTTATCAAAGAAGAGTATTATCCAATGAATTTTTTTGTATACTTGTTAGCCTTAGCTATTGCACTATAAGTGAATATGTTGGGAAGAATGAGAGAACAAGTGATGAGTTTGAAAAGCATGACTTTTTATTAATCTATTAACAAGTTTTATTTTACTATGTTCCAAAAAGTTTCTACTGACTTGGCCGTTAAATTATAACTGTGGCACCAAAGGAAGGCTTAATAAAACTGCATTCAAATAAAAGAAAACCTCAGGAGCAATCCTGCAATTTTATTACAACTTCTAACTTATAGTTCTGGAAAATTTTAATAAGTCTAATACATAGTTCAAAGGCTTTAATAATTTGTTGAAAAGAATAAAATTTAAAAGGGCCAATTGTTATATGCCATTGAAGTGTTTTTATTTATTCTGTTAATTGTTCTTTTGCTGACTATTAAAAGAAAAGGATGGGGGAAAAAAATTCATGGAAATGCTGTCATGAATAGCAGTTTCATGAATGTTGTCATAGAGTATCATGCCTTTTAAGGCTGAGTTAAATGTCTATAGCTAAGGAAATAATTTATGCAAAGATTTAAAATAAAAATCCTTTTTTTCCCTTTCATTATGGCATCCTTTTTCGGTACAAGCACAATCTTAATAACTCATGTTCTCAGGTTTGTAAATATAGGATCGTACAACAATAAAACAGACACTCATAGGTTTACTGATAAGCTCATAGGGTGTAGTAGAAATACAGTTTGCCAAAAAGCGTTGAGATAACCGAGGATCGAGATAAATGACAACCAATATGGCGGTAAAATATTAACATATGCTTGAAATTTCTTTATGTACATGATTTGCTTTAATAAATGAGAATGTACATGCACATGTTTTTTGAGGGTTTTTTTACACAACAGCATTACCGTTATTTGTTTGATGAAGTGATCGGCATGCAATAAAAATAAACATACAAGTTTGCTAACAACAAAAGACATATATGTCCACCAACAGTTCATCCGTTTAATCAGGACTGGTTAACCTTAACTTCCTTTAGTTGATATATTAGCTTATAATACCCAGAGTTAATTTTTGTTGTGTTACGGCAGAATACAAGAGCCAACACGCGAGCGACCATGACATCAAAGCGTTTTCTTAATAATAATATTCCGATCTATAACAATGTACGTCATCACTGTTAGTGGAGTTCGCTAGTGAATGATTTTTTATTTTAAAAAGTGTTGTTTAGTAAGTGAAGCATAGCATCGGAAGTAACACAGGGCAGAGAGCTGAATGCAAGCGGGTTGTGACTTCACCAGCAGACCTCGTGAGGTGGAAATTTGATACTTTACTCTTCTTGTTTCTAAAAACTTTAAGGGAAACTACGGACCAGACAGTAAAACAGGCTTCTCTTTTAACAATTAACCAGTCCGCCAAAACAAATTGACTTGACAACTATTGATAATCGAGATAACCGACATTAAGTGGAAAATTTGGCCCTCTTTTGTGCCCCAGATATTAGGGTTCAGCGACATAACCGATGAGAAAATGCTAAGACAAAGAGAGAATTTGGCGGTTCCACTTCAAAAGCATTGACATAATAGGGTTGGAGAGATAACCGAGGTCGAGATAAGTGGGTCCGACTGTATATCCTTGATGTGTTGGGGGGGGGGGGAAATCAAGGGTACAATACCATCCATTAACAATTTAGTAGAATAATTAATACACTTAAACTTACACATTGCTAATATACATCTCTCATTAAAAGATTATTTCCTTGTTATATGGATATGAACACATGGAGATATGAGTAAAAGAAATATAACATAAATTGTATTATCATGGCATCTAGATCAAATGTTCTTAGTTTTCCAAAAGAAAAATAATTTGCGTTTAATTTCAACGATTTATAAGGTTGGGGTGTTAACAGACATCTCAAGATTGTGGTCACTGGTGGCTATTGTGATTGGCAGCTATAAAGCATTCCAGCCAGCAAGTTACTGGCTGTCCACAGCCAAAAGAAAAGTGACAGATGACAAGCAATCATTGGCATACTAAAGCTAAGGTCATTTAAATCGGGCTACATGACTATTCATGCTAACAAACGCCACACATTTCAAGGCTAACCATAACTGGATATTTTGTTTAAAGCCATGAGCTAAGATGAATGATTAAAACCCTTATATCAAAAAGGGTTGTTGACTCTGAGGACACTATTACATAAGGACATGGCGATTTAATTATTTAAAAAAAAAAAAAATGCATATTAAAAACAGAAATGACCCTAATTGTGCTTTGTTTTCACTACTGAAATCTACCATCTAATATCGATAAATATGAAAGGAAATACATTAAAATGGTAGTTGTCAGGCAGGTGTTCAATAGATGATAGCACGCACACACACACACACACACATTAATATATACCTTAATTGAGAATTTGAAGAGAAAATGAACTATACTGATTTTTATTCTTAACTTACATCCATTGGCAGAGAGACATGTTTTTTGTTGTTTTTTTTAAATTCACTAAATGATAGCAGGGTTTACAAATGTTAAATGTTGATATGACTGAAAAACAACTTAAAGTTAAAGTCAAGTAAAACAACTGGCAATCAGTTATAGGGGTCAAATAGGGGGGGTTGTTAAATATCCAAATTTCTGCCCTTGTTATAAATGTGCGTTTTTATCATTATAGTTCTGACAAAAAATTTAGAGATCTACCTAGTTTTTAAAGACAACAGTTAAAAATTAATTTATGAAATCACCTCAACTGACTTATCACATCAATGGCTAGCAAGTTTTTAAACAAAATTTCAAAACATTAGATTCACTCTAAATCATCATTTGAGGTCCAATGGTTCATTAATAATACATATTTACAGTACGTTCTATATATTTTATGGGAGGAATAAATAAATATACATAAGTATTAGACTTGTTAAAAAATAATTGTTTATAATCTACAATTCATGAGTGCAATAAAAATGTAATTTATTCCACTGACAGAAATGGATAATAATTTAGTAAAAGTATTGACCTTTCAAATTAAGTAAAGGAAAAATTTTAATTAGTTTAGACCATTTTTGAAACCAATGTTGTGAAACTCAATGTTTTAAATACAAAAATACCAAAGGAAAAAAACAACAATTTCAATTAATTTGTATCATGATTTGAATTATGTTCAATGAATGGTAAACATTCAGACCCTGAAGGAGTTCAAACCACTAAAAAAACTTGGAAAGTTAATGTTTATAGATGTCTTTCTAATTTAGTCAAAAAAGGTAATATTTTTTTTTTAAAATTGGAGTCGAAATAGGATCAACATTTTTTTTAGAGATTGAATAAATATATTCATATAGATGAAGTAGCCTCCTGTGAAATTTTTAACGACCAAGGCCATAGACTAGAGTGCAGGACAAGTAAAGCAGAGACATATTTACTAACAAGATTTCCCACCTATACTGATTGGTAACTCTTGCTTTCATCATTCACACTATGGAAATTGTTATGATTGCCGCTAACATTTTGGCTAACATCAAAAACAGCAATTTTTTGTTTTTTTTCTCAATGGCATTAATTTAAATATGTACTGTTAAAATAACATGAGAAAAACTGACCCATCAGACCCAAGTCAAGCATCAACTAAATGACAAGTCACATGGAGGGACAATGGCAGATAATAAATTAGTTTGGCAGCAAATATCATTGTATTGAAATGACACAATAAATAGCTCTCACAGTCAACAGCACATAAACCTAACTGTCATGCTTAAGTCATTGTTATTTTTCTAATAATTTTAAAAGACTTTTAGGAAAATGTTATTAACACTCAGCATTATGTACAGTTTTATCCATTAGCTGTGATGATCAAACAGAAAAATTATTTTGAAAGTAAAAGAAATACCAACTGGATTTTCGAATGTGCCGTTGAAAAAAACTGGCCATGTAAGTTGGAAATGTGGGGAAGGGGGTAGAATAAAAACATAAATTTTGCAAGTTTTAAGCTCTGAAAACTTTCAATATACCTTAAATGACAGCCAAATTAACTACTCTCATTGAGTTTTTGAAGCTTCATTACTTGACAAGAGGATGACACAATCTTGCATGCCATTTGTTAAAAGTAAAATTTTAATAAAATATAACGCAATTTTTCAGCAATGTATCACAGCATTGTAATCTCATAAAAATTATATTAAAACATAACTATCACTGCTATTTTTTCATTGTAAGTGGTGTATATAATTTTTTGGCTTTCAAAAATAGTTACAAACACAATAATGGCATATTTTCTCCAATCTTTTTAAAAAAAGTATATGTATCTTACATTTAACATTGTAACTCCACTACATTAAAATCATAATTGGGAGCTATTAAATCCATTTATTTCTTCCTCTGTTAATTTCAGCTTTAAATACCTTTATTTTAAGATCTCTAGATTTAAAAAAAATTATGTTCCACCCTTAAAATCAGAGTTTGACGGCAGTCAATATCTATTTTTTTTAGTGTGGTTTGTCTATTTGAATTTTAGATCATGCAATCTGCAATCGGAACACAGGAAATGTAATCTTATCTGGTAAGCACCGCATGGGTAAGTAGACAAATTATGATTTTTCTTGTATGGGACAAACCTCATCAAGTATATCATCTATCCTTGTATTTTAAAATGACCTTCTCATTCCACAAAGCCAAACACTTGAACAATTTGACAACTGAAATATTAAAATTAAAAAAAAAAAATTAATGATTAAATTTTCCTACTTTATATTGTAATAACATTCTGAAAACACCACACATTTTCTGACCAACAAAAGTTTTTATTACACAAACATTGCTGTTTATATTTATATAGAGATTTAAAGTTGTCTCTGAAGCTGGCAAACACTGACCTAAAATCCTGGTCATTGCAAAGTGGGTCATTGTTGAATGTGTCACAGTGTGTTGTGCTGCACCGGTTCATCATGGTGTCCAGATAGATGGCTTCCCCGTTCCTGATAAGAAACAAATACATTTGTCAAACACACACAAGGTGCATTACAGTGAACACTCAAATATTCTTTTAAAAAATGTACTTAAATGTTTTTCAAACATGTATTTATGTGAAATAATTGTGTAACATATTTATGCAAACAAGATAACATTGTTCTGTCAGGATTGTTCCTTCATTTTTAAAGCCCATTATTAAAGGATCTTTTTTTTCAGAGTTTTGTTTTTATCTATTGACTTACCATTAAATTATTTTTATTAGTAGGTCATCAACATTTAAATTTAATGTATAAGAATTTACTGATCATTTACCTATTTTATGTTAAATTACTTCAAATTCTGTAGTTAATTAACCAGTAACCAAATATAATGCTCACAAATATTTTGATGTGAAAACCTGTGTCAATATTTAACATTTTGTTCTGTTAAAGTTTTTTTGAAGGGCCAGAAAGCAAATGATATCAATATAAATAATTTAAATTGCTTAAAAATTAGTTCTTTCATATATTGTTTTTGGTTAAATTAATAGTAAATTTCTAACTATAATCTTTGCTTCTTTCAAATAATTATTATCCTTGTGAAGACATTAAAAGATTGTTAGTTTTTAATATAAAATATGGAGGCCAAGGAATTTTTGCTTCAAATAATTTCTTATTTTCGAATGTAAAAATTGAAATAATTTTTTTTTAAAATGTCAAAATTATTCTGTTAACAGCACATCTGTGTTAATTAATTAATATGTGCCACCTACCCACTGCCTATGACAGAGTTAACAGTACATCTGTATTAATTAATTAATATGTGCCACCTACCCACTGCCTATGACAGAGTTAACAGTACATCTGTATTAATTAATATGTGCCACCTGCCCACTGCCTATGACAGTGTTAACAGTACATCTGTATTAATTAATATGTGCCACCTACCCACTGCCTACGACAGAGTTAACAGTAAATCTGTATTAATTAATATGTGCCACCTACCCACTGCCTATGACAGAGTTAACAGTACATCTGTATTAATTAATATGTGCCACCTACCCACTGCCTATGACAGAGTTAACAGTACATCTGTATTAATTAATTAATATGTGCCACCTACCCACTGCCTACGACAGAGTTAACAGTACATCTGTATTCATTAATTAATATGTGCCACCTACCCACTGCCTACGACAGAGTTAACAGTACATCTGTATTAATTAATATGTGCCACCTACCCACTGCCTATGACAGAGTTAACAGTACATCTGTATTAATTAATATGTGCCACCTACCCACTGCCTATGACAGAGTTAACAGCACATCTGTATTAATTAATTAATATGTGCCACCTACCCACTGCCTACGACAAGCATAGTGTCATCCCCAGCCATGAAGTGGTCCACTGGGTGAGGAGGTGCGTTGTCCCCCAAGGTTCCAGTCCACGGGTATTTGACGGCACAAGGACAGAAAGTGAAGACGAATGTCTCACCCGTGCCAAAGAAAGAGATGTGGGGTTTGTTCTTCTCATGCCTGGTGTACCACGGAGCAGAGCAGTAGGCTCCGAAAACCTGGGAGGCAAGCAAAGGTCAAGGTTTTAAGTTTTAACTGAAATGAAAATCTGAATCCCTAGCTTAATTACCAAGTAAATCTTTTAGAAAAAATGCAGTTATCTAAACCTGCATACAAACCTTTGACCCCCCCCCCCCCACACACATACATTATCATCATTATTAAATGTTCAAATTCTCAAGTGTTCAATTATTGAATAAAGATATTTTTTTTAAATGACTAATTATTTTGTCATGACCAGGAATAAAAATAGTACTGTTGAGCACAGCAAAAGGCAAAATAACCCAAAAAACGTACTAAATTTATTAGACTTTGGGATAGAAGAGTTTTAAAATACATGCTTACATCCTTTAGAATTAAATTTACAAGATGTCTTCAAAAACCAAAACAAAAAAAAAACTATTAAAAGCCAACATTTTTGTTAAAGCAATTATTACTTCATAAAATTAATCCTATATGTATTAAAAATGCCTCTTGTATGCAGAAAATGATGGTGTCCTGATAATTCAACACATCTACTAAATGCAAGCAGAATGTGGGTGAGACTGCAATCATACTTATAGATTAGTAGATGGATAACATGAATTGCTCTCTTTTGCTCTGGTTTCCACCACAGCTAAGTTTTAATGAAATTTTTAAATATATTCCTTATATTTTTGTACTATCTGTTTGTTGAAGAAGTCTCTTTGCCGAAACGTTGGCTGTTTTGTTACTTCTTGTCAGGCTCACTCATACCCCGTTTGCATGTTATCCATCTACTAAATGCATGCAGAAGACATTGTTATTGATGACAGGTACTTTAAATATGTAAACCCGGGTAACTGAGTTGGCTTGTTTGTGCATGAAGATCAACACCCGTAGCCCTGAAAGGCGGCAAATATCCTAATTTCTGGTTCATGTTAGCTTTCTAAAAGTTGTCCTTTAAAACTACCCTTATTTATGTGTGCACCCAACAATGTTTGATAAGATGTGAGTTTAGATACAGCCAGCCACCACATGCATCTAATTTTTAAAAAGGAACAACTAAATACTGAATAGAAGAATTACAAAAAGAAAAAAAATTGCACATTTCCTTTCTGCTGAAAAATGAACTTATAATAAGAGTTGACCAATGTTAGTTGAAAGATATGTCAATGAAAATTACCCACATCTATCTTGGTGTGCTGGGAGACGGAGATACATAGGGTGTCTAGGTGTGTAGAGAGGGGGAATAACATATTACTTAAGTATTAGGATGTGATGACAAGAGGGAATAAGGAAAACATTATTAGTGTCATTCATGAGCACAAATAAGCTTTATTGTAGGTTAGGAAACTGACATTGACTAATTTTAATAACTTTTAAATCGGACATTCACTTATATTAATAACTTTTAAATGGAAGTATAGAGATGACAATAATAAAAAAAAAAATCCAGTGAGCCCTGACCTCATTATTCGTGGTTTTGATAGCCAGCAGCGTCTGAGGGTGATGCTCAGTTCTCTTGTACAGTGTGCGCAGTGCTGTCCCGTGCTCATCTGATGAGAAGAGCAGCTCTGGCGTTGTAAGGGTCAACCTGAATGGGATCCAGGTCCAGATGGTTTGCAGCTGGAGTTGATTAGAAAACATTTACACAAGGAATTATTTTCTGAGCCACATTCACAAAGTGCAAGGTGTGACCAGAAAAGTAGACAAAAATATTGAAAATACTATATGTTGAAATCCCGATTTTCATACTGAAGAAAAAAATTTAAATCCTGGATTACTCCTGAAAAACAAATCAAGGAATATTTTTTTCCAATCTGTTTGGTAATTTTTAATCTTGACATCTAGAATAAAGAGCCTCTTCACTCTTTTGTTATTATTTAAAATTTGCTTTCTCATAAGACTCATAATATCTTGATGTAACATATGTGCAAACTTTTTATGACTAGTGCTTATTTTAAATTTATAATGAAAACCAGTTAGTTAGAAAAGTGATTAAAGGATCACCCAGGTGAGCTTCATTACATGAATTTTAAATCTAAATATTGTCAGACTGGAAGGCAGGAATACTGTGAGTAGGATTTAAGTTCAGTTATTTTCTTTAATATCAATATCCCGTGTAACATATGTTCACCGTTCAAACAACCCATCTCTTTTCTACGATGAGAACTGTGAAATGATTACCCTTATAGTTATGTTCTGTATTAAGTTATTAGCCTAGATATGCATGGTGATGCCAAATTTAGATCCACCTGCACCATGTAGACTTAGGTAACAGAACAGGATTTACCCTTAGAAAATATGTCCACTTACCATCTCTGGGGACAGAACATTGGATGAAGATGTCTGGATGGACATTTGTCCCTTAAAAGCTCTCGGAACAGCAATCTGAGCCATGCTCTGACTGGTTATCACTCTTGACATGGCATCCTTCACCGGAAGATTCCTTATGTTTGTTTCATGTTTTGTGTGGAGTTTTGTAATCTCCTTCCTAGTTAAGCCTCGAATACCAAACCCAATCTGACAAAAGAAAGAGAGAAGCACAATGAAATGACAAACTGTCCAAATGAAAAAGTAAAACTCATTAAACTTTGTGCATTTAAGTTGAACAAAATAAGGTTGAGACTGAATCGCGCTGGTAAATAAGTAGATTGATGTCATGCAAACAGGTTATGTAAGAGCCTTACGTCACAAAACAATGAACATTTCAAAGAAGAGCCCTTTTCAACAAACAAATAGACATTAACAAATAAAACTAATAAAATGAAATTAAAACTTAGCTGCGGTGATATCCAGAGCCAAAAACAGCAATAAGAAGAAGAGAGTAGTAAGAGACTATGAGCAAGGAGAGAGTGGGCATGGCAAATCATTAGCAAGCCAGTGAAAATAATACATTCATCCCATGTGGTGCAACCGTCCCATATTCTTGGATAACCCTATTCTTCCCCAACTGACCCTGCCGGGTGTGTTTTTAAGTTGGTTTTATTTTTAAATACAAAAACAGAAAGAACCTCTTAAATAAAGGATTAAAGATTTAAAATTTTACAGAATAATCCCCATCTAAATGAATTAGTCTTTAATATACCTTGATTAGTTTTTTTGAGTCGTATGGCATGTTCTTACAAAATCTAGAAATAGCAGCCCCTATATTTACAACAGGCGAACTGCGACTTCCCCTGCTATCTGTGGACAGAGAAATAATAATAAAATGATAATTTATATAGCGCTGTATCCCAGCAAGGAGCCGGGCTCACAGCCCTTTACATGGAGATAACAATACATATAATAATGAGGCTTTCATTAAATTATGTTATTCCAATTTATTATTGGGCTTTCATGAATAAGAGCGACCTGGAAAAACAATTAATTTGAAATTTTATTTGTAGTTCATAAAATATACAAATTAAAATAGTTTACCAAGCTGATAACATTTTGGTTTCAAGATCAAAGACTTAGAGAATATTAAATTGAATGTACATTAGTATTTTAAATAATTCCTGAATCAACTCTACAGGTCAGGGGAGTATTAACCTATGCTGTTTTTAAAGCTGGGTTAATGGTTAATCTACCCACTTGATTCTTTGGTGAACAGGAAAATTATGGCAAGTGCCACTCTGTACAGCACCTTGTAGCCTTCAAGGAGAAAGCTGTCGATTATGCAGACCTGACGCCAACAGAAAGAAACAACACAGATTAACACACATGTTATTTTCGTGCCTTTAACAATAGGGTGGCTTCAACAACAGGATTTACATGGGTCTAGCAGGAGCTGTTATTTTCTAAGCCAGGCTTAAGGATCCTTAACAGGCGAGATAACACACCTGTATTTGTATAATACAAAATTTCAATATATTATTCAACAAGGATGCAAAAGTGACTGACCAAATAATGGAAAGGCAAGTCTCTGAAGATCCACCACATCCAGTTGTCAAAAACCCCAACAGGATTTTTTGTACTGCTCCGTTCTATAAGAACATAGGCATGTTTCTGGGGAGAGGAGAAAAGAACTTAGGTGGCCTTAGAGATTGTTATATTAGTTACACAAATCAGTTCTCAGATTGAAAATAATTTACTGCGTCTATTTAAAAATAAAAAAGACACAATTTATGTATAAATTCATATGTGTCTGTGCGTGAAAATAAAACATTAACAAAGTATATATCTCAATTATTAAACTAACGTACATACTCGTTCTTTAGCCCGTTCATCCTTAAGCCTTTTTGAAGAAAAAACTATTAAAAGTGTGCAAGCCGCCCCCAAAAAATAATAGGACAGCCTAAACACAATGGTACACATTTTTAAAAACTACAAACTAAATCAGTCATTACGATTGCTTACTTTGTACTACCTATCTTTGTCTTTGTGCAAGAGTGTTAGGCAAGAGATTTGTGTTTTTTTTAGTCCCATAACCTCTTTCTTTGAGGTTGTAGAGGGGTTTTAATGTTTCAATTAGAACATTCTCAGGCTTGCTAGACACTGGTGGCGCCCATCCCTCTCCAGGTCAGCAGAGTTAGCTTTAGTCATTTCTCAACATTTTTATAGTGGCTTTTATGTGGGCTCGATCCCACGCCCCTCAGCTTGTGAGGCGAGCCCATCATTGACTTCGCTACTCAGCCGCCAGAGTTACTGGTATTTTTAAAAAATTCTTCGGTTAACAGTGCCAAAAAGCGCAGACTTAAAAAACTGTTATTGAAAACAAAATTGTCAATCAATTTTAAAAAATCAACAACTTACTGTGTATTTTTTAGCTAGATCCAAGAGGACATACTTAGAGGCTTCAGTTTTCACCTTGGTCTGAGTGAGAAAGAACAAGCTGGGCTTCTTGCTGTTTGCCCCCAGGAGGGCTTGCATGCAGTTGAAGCAGGCCTCAGCTGTCATGTAATGGAGAAAGAGGGACGACATGGGGAACAGCATGGGGCAGAAGACAATGTCTGGGCTCAGGCGGTTGATAACACCCACAACCATTTTGGCTGCCTGTATGCCTTTGGGTTTTAAGAAGTAGCTGTGGAGATGGTCGTGGTCCACAAACATGGGGATCAGAATGTCTTCATTGGCTGAGGAAATAAATAAAGTTTGGATTAGAGAGAAAGTTTGTTAAGTTTTACATTTTGTTAATATAAATGAAAAATACATAGAGGACTTTATTTATAATAAGAATAATTAGGGTTAAGGTTCAGGATGAAGAAATAATTGATTTAGTAAACAGTTTTAAAAAACTAATTGATCGATACCAAATTTCAAACTAATAGAGCTGAATATTAGGATCCTTTTGAAAAAAACATTTTAAATGCACATATAACAGCCAAACACTTTAAAGTACTTTTGTTTCAAAGACTGCCATCACATAGATTGTACACCCCCCCCACCCCCAAACCACTTACTGTTAACATCATACAGTTCATCAGCAATTTCATTGAACAGGTTTCCTTTGAATTTCTCAAACAAATGTGAACACAAATTCTCCCAGAGGTGCCGCCTTGCATCACTCTCGGCTGGCCACTGAGAGTTACGCAGATAGGATTTGAGATTTCTGTTGGAGCCACTGCGCAACAAAACCAGTAAATGTTCTTCAGATCTTCCACCAAAGTTATCCTCTGCACAGGAAAGAAAAGCAGTTAATGTAATTGATAGTGAACTGACCCACATTTTCCCACCTCCAGACAACCTATGCTTTATGCCTAGGAAATAAAAATTATCAGTTGAAATAATTATATTTTTAAAATGGGCGCGTCTTATGGGCCAGTTTTCCTTTATGTTGGTATGCAGCATTAATTAGGAACTAATTACAATCATAAAACTATAAATAATCATTTAAAGTAAAAATGGCAGTCAGTATAATGAATTTTAATTTCCTTATGCAGAGAAAATCAATAAATGACCTGTTCAGAAAAATTCTATTAACAAACATAAAAATCTGTGACAGTATAAAGCTGATATTTAAATATATTTTTTTTACCTCCAAGAAACATGTCTACTAAAGACAGAGGTGCAATGATACAGAGAACTCTCAATAGAAACATTTCTTTTATTTTAACTCTTAATGTACCAAAGCGCAGTAATCCGCGGTTTACCGTTTAGTACTAAAGAGCGGTAATGCGCATCTCTATAGAACTCTCTTTAGAAACGAAATTACAGAAAATAAAAACTATTCAGTGCGGGATAAATGATGTTTTCGACTTCCGGCAATGGCGGCTGTTTACCTCGCTAGTAATATCGCTCGATTCGCAATGTTTTTTGGAAGTTTTTACTTTTTTTTTTCGAAGATGCGATTTTGCTATATTTTATTGCTAAAATAATAGTACTACACTACAGGTAAAAATAGTTTTAAACTCAAAACGGTCTTTCGGATACATAAAATAACCATTCTTATTCTAAAAGATGACGTCAGTATGATTGTAATAATAAAAATGGATTTAACGCAATTTTTTAAATTTTATAACCGGTTGATCGCAATTTGGGAAATTCTTATGGTACTGAGGCGGAAGTTTTCCGAAAACCTTATGGCACATTAAGAGTTAAAAAGACAAGACGTTAAGAGAAACAATTGTTTCACCTGTTCTGAGTGCATGCTTTCCAAGGTATTCTTTAAAACTATCCACATCCACAAAATCACTAAAGGCCACACCCAGCTGCAAAGGATTATCCAGGATTCCAGCAGTTCTGCTTTTAGTCATATCCTCAGGTGTTTGCTCAGTGCCATTGACTTTTTTTGTGCCCTCATCTTCTTTCTTCAGCCTCTTCTCCCCATTTTCTCCAGATGTTAGTGGGGAAGATGTGGAAGATCCATGCTCTGAGAGTTGAGAATATTTGCTGCACACACCTTCACCTTCTGAAAGTTATCATTTATTTTGTACTTGATATAAATCTGCCAATAAATGGATCCATTTGATCTACTTAAAAACTAGTAACTGAAATTAGCTTTGGTTAACTGTAAAAACATAGTTGTGATTTTATTTTAATGATTCTAAAGCATTTTCCATAAAAATTTAAAATGTTGAGGTTGAATGTAGGTAGGTAATTGTTAAGATTTCTTACTTGTTTTTTTAGAAAGTAAAAACAGAGCTGGCAACTAATATGAAATAATACAATAATTTATAAGTAAATCACCTTCTGAAAGAATACTAGGAGAAGCATTCTGATCAGTGTCCTCTGAAATATTGTGAAATTGAGAGTCGTCCTCCGAGGAATTGTATGATCGTGTAGGGGATGAGAGATTTTGAGTTTCTTCATCTTTAAAAGCATGACGTGGGTGGGAAGAATTTATCAAACTGACAGGGCTTTCAGGGCTACTGTGTTTGCCAAGCAGTGGAGATTTTTCACTACCCTTGACAGGGGCACTGCTCTGTTTGCTGCGCAAAGATGATGTCAAGCGATCTTTGAGAAAAGACCTGTTGCCTTGTTCAGGCTTGAGAATGCCATATGAAACCTTATGCTCCTGCTTTTCTTGCTGTAAGTATTCTTGGGTGTCTTTGGTCTGAATGCTGCTGACGGCTTGAGATAACTCTGGGGAATCTGCCTCATCATCAAAGACATCATCTTTTTCCTGAAGTAGATGCTCAAAAAAATCTGTGCTACTGGAGCCACGACCAAATTTAGTTGCTTTCTTAGGCAAAAATACAAATTCACTGGGTTCACTTTGTAGCTTTTCATAGTTATCATCAGTTTTAAAAGAAACATGCCGCTCTGATTCTGAGGCATGTTCACTGTTCGATCCTTTGGGCTTGTCATCTTTCACGTGGGTTTGTAACCTGGTGTTCATAATGCGCATGTTAAAGATGGGGGTTTTCCCCTTATTGCTGATAGCATTTGGTTCAAAACTAGATTCACTGATGTGATCGCCTTTAGCATCAGGCTCGGTGCTATTGGTGCCACCCAGTAACTGCTCTTTTTCACTCTCAATATGTGACCTATCAGAGGCCACACTACTAACAGCAGTTTCATCCATAATATGCTCTGGTATTTCATGCTTAAGCCAGGGATCTCCAGCAAATGGGTCATTGTTACTTGGATCCTGCATTATGTTTTAAAGAATTGCCATAGAGCAATTAGAATCATCTTGTTGTCTGCATGGAAAGCTGGCAAGGCCTAACTGAGGAATAAAAAATATAAACACATTTGATGCACTTTCTTTCTTGATATGTAAGACTTTCTTACTATTTTTTTTTTAAATACTGTGGAAGATTTTTTTTTCTCTTTTGCTGAGTATATATAAAATTATTATTAGGTCTTCTCTGGCAGTGTCTAAGAATAATTTTAGAAAATTATCATAAGGAAGTACAGTAATTTTTTTCTTTCTTACTTTTTAATATAATGTAAATTATATTTTTAAATAGGAGGTAGAATTGTCATCGTCAGCTTTTTCAAAATTAAGTTAAAGCAAAGGCAAAGAAAGCAAGAGTTAGAATTGTCTTAAATTAAAATAAACCTTAAAGCTTGTCCATATGCACCAATATACTGTGTAGTTCTTACTATCAGCTTTTCAAAATTTAAAAAGCAAAATTTCAGGGCTAAATATCTAATACCCAATGTGCAAAATAATTTGATATCGATTAAATCCATCCCCCCTAAATTAACTCTTAAAATAATAAATGTCTATCCTACAGTACTTGTTTTTAGTAGAAGTGATTTTAAAAGCATGTTTTACAGATATGATTTCAATAAAATAGAAGAATTGCTCTAGGGCACTTAAATTGCATGTCAATGCTTATCCACGGTAATTCAGTCATTTCTGTCAGGTACTTTGTCAACCTGTTCACTGTAATGGATATAGTCTTCATCTGCGCTGCTAAATTAGAAACTAATGTTTTGTGTTATATTGCTTTAAGCGATTAAAAAATTATTCCATTATATTCTTCAAACCCAAGTTTTAAAATAATGTGCATGAACTGAAGTGTGTGTTGTTTGCTATGAATGTTTATTTCTCAATTCTCAGAAGCTTTCAATACTTCTTTGATGAATTGTGTTCTTTCATCTAAAGTATTAATGAAGCAACTTGCACTCTCAATAATCAGCCTTTTTTTAGTTTAGGTTGGCTATTGACTTAGTGTTAGGCTACAATACACTGATTCTGAATACATCTTGAATGTAAGGAAGGAGACATGCTGTAAAATTGCTAGGGAGCTTCTCACTCTTCATAACACTGTCCGATTCTTTGGAACTGAGATGTAGTCTATGGTCTATAGCCATAGCATATTATCAGGTGCTCAATTTCTTATCTTAAATGTTACAGACGCTCCTCCTATACAGAAGATTATTGCGTAATACGTTTCCATTACATTTCTTTAAACTTTAAAAAAGGGTAATTAATTATAAATTAGAATGTTTGAATAAATGTAAATGAAAAATTTATATTTAAAAAAAAAATTATTTAGTTAGTGTAAGAGCTTACTTTCAAACTTCACTTCAGTGTCTTCAGCAATTTAGAAAATGCAGGAATATGTATACTGCAGTATACTGTATGTATTATAATTTTATACTTCATGGACGATTTCTTCCTTCCACTACTCTGTAGACTGATTAGACTATTCAGTACTGGCTACTACCACTGACTGCTACTGCTGGTGAAAACTTAATTTGTTAATTTATGGATGTGGCTAGCGCTACGACAATTTTGTCGTAGCGGCAGACGACCCGGTCGGATGTTGCTAGCGTTACGACATGTCGTAGCGCTAGTCAGGAAACTAGTGCTACGACATGTCGTAACAGCAGACGATCCGGTCGGATGTTGCTAGCGTTACGACAAGATTGTCGTAGCAGCAGACGAACCGGTCGGATGTTGCTAGCGTTACGACATGTCGTAGCGCTAGTCAGGAAACTAGTGCTACGACATACGCAACTTCTGCTACGACTAGTTTTAGTCACTCTTTGCAGTAAACACCTGGAACTGGAAAGAATTAAATCTTAAGAAACTCTTCTGTAAATTGTAAACGCATAAATATATTAAAATACGACATTATTTGTGTGTGTATTAATTCTAAAATATAAATTTATTTAAATAATTTTTTTTAAAATATAGATTTTGATTTAATTTTAGTATTGGTCTACCGATTATAAGTATATCAGCCGATTTTTCTATACTATTGTATACTTGTGTAAGCGATGCCGATAAATTAAAGTTAGAGTATACCGTAAAGCCTAAAGCCGTAAATGAAAATCCGCAAGCAACTGATTCGCGCACGATCGCAAGAATGTAGGTCTAAAATAATTCGTTTCGTGTGGAATAATAAAATGTGCCGTGTGCAGACTTTACACAGGAAACCATTCCATTCATCCTTCTACATCATTTTCACTCTATTACTAATACTATTACTATTGGAGGGGGGGGGCAGGTAATAACAACCGCACAGGCCTCCTCGTTTACTCGCCTTTTTTCCCCATTACTTCGTGCTGCTGTTTGTGTCCGTTTTCTCAGCACCCCCCCTCCCGCCTCTCTTTGCACTATTTATGACGAGCAAGTCGGCGGGGCAAGATACGCTATGCCTCATTCGTCTGACAATGTCTTCAAATCCCGCACCCCCCGCTTGTGTTCAGCACTTTTTCGCGATGCCTTCAATTCAGAGAATTTTTCAAAAATATCTTTCAAACAAATTTAGTAACAGTAACAGTGATGGTTTATTGTCATTTTTACACTCTTGCCTCACCTTTTTCGTTGGTGATGCCGACTGAGTGTCAACTCACGAATCAAAAGAAAAAAAATAATATTAGCATAATTAAAATACAGTTTTAGTCGTAACTGTAAGTAAGCATATAACACATTTTTACGACTGTCGTAGCAGCAGACGACCTGACCGGTTGTCGTAACGCTAGCCAAGCATATGGGGATTGGCTAGTGTTACGACTAGTCTAAAATCTAAATATTTTTTATTTTAACAGATTTAGTCAACGTACCTGCTTTTCAGAATAATAACGAAAATTATTAGAATACTCATTATGATGTTTTTAAAAAATAAAAAATAAATGAAATTTAAAAAAAAAAAAAAAA
>MUZC01004604.1:887347-899080 GCA_002072015.1 Radix auricularia | reverse complement strand
ATGCACACACACACACACACACACACACACACACACACACACACACACGCACGTACGCACGCACGCACGCACGCACGCACGCATGCATGCATGCATGCATGCATGCATGCATACATACATACATACATACATACATACATACATACATACATACATACATACATACAAACAAGCATACATACATACATAGATACATACATACAAACATAAATACATACATATATACATGCATGCATACAAAATGCATAAATGCATACACAAATAAACACATACATATTTTTTTTAAAAAAAGGAACCATCTCCCGATAATAAATAAAAAAACTACTTTTTGCTTTAAGTCTCTGCTTTGCCGTTTCATTCGTGTTTTGGTTCTGTCCATACGTGCCATATTCCCTTTTTAGCATAGCTATAAAAACGGTTATTTATGTCTATTTAATCTGACCTCTTAGTTGCGTTTAAGGCCATTGATAATTATAGACAAAATCTCTATTTCAATTTAAAAAAAAAAACAACATAAACACATTAATTATGATAGTATTTAAAGACTCAATTATCAGAAATTATTAATTTTAACTGTAACCAGACCCCCCCACCCCCTCCCCCCCCGAAAAAAATAAATAAATAAAAACGATTACGGCCCGCCTGAATGTAAACATCCCCTAATTGGTGACGGTAATTAAGAAAGTAGGATTTCCGTGGATTGAGCGTACGGTCTCCTAGTTCAGCCCTGGGCGTGATCGTGCGCGTCTCCGTGTTCACACGGTTTTTAGCGTCCTTTAAGACCTTGTAGGATGAGCCAAAAGAGGAAGTTGGTCCGATAAATCGGTTACGATGTTGACGGGAGATTGATTTAACAGAATTGCCACGGTCGGAAGTAAGAGCTTACCCTAGGGGTTACAAGATTTGATTTAGTAACCTGCAGGATTTACGTCTGAAATAATTAATCATAAGTTTAGAAAAAGAAAAAAAGAAAGAAAGAAGAGACAATTATATGGTCTACATTTGAACAATAATTACTGGTTAGACGCTTGCGTTTGGGGAAAGGGGGGGGGTGTACCAAACGTTAAAATTTTTGGTATATAATGGTGGCAACAATAATGGTCAATCACTATCTAGTCGACTTCACTTCGCTGTCCACTCGTCTCATCAGTAAGTATATTTGAAATGACTGAATGATTGAAAAAAATAACATATATAAAACAAATAAGTGTCATGGAAGCATTGAAGACAGAAATCATATCAGAAACGAACCATTTAAAAAAAACAACAACAACAAAAACTGTATCCTTAGACATTGTCTTGTAAACACCAGAAAACTTAGAGCTTATACTGTGTATCCAGGTCGGTTAACACACAAGCTTTGTTTGCATTGGCATATAAAAAGAAAGAAACAATCATTAAACATGCCAGAGTCCGAAATGGAATATATATATATATATAATACATTGTTATTTAAATCTAAACTCGTTTTCGTAAAACAATAAAGCGTTACATTTATTAAAAGAAATCCTCAAATAAATTTTTGTTCACGCAATGTGAAGACGAAGCGGATTGATGGTCAGCGGACCTAACGATAGTTACATATTTAAAAATACTCCCGTTACAGGCCAACTCGACGTGGTGGTCGAGAGGTAGCGCTCTCGACTTTCATACCGATGGTCACGGGTTCAAATCCTCACGAAGGTGATTATTTGTTCTCGCGGCCTGAGGAGTCCCCGAGTCACCCAGCTCCGAATGGGTACCTAACTAGACAATAGTTAGGCGGCTGGGGTAATGCGTGGAACCCCTATAGCCGTGGCCTGTGACCGCTACATCACTTGCCAACAGATCATCTCTCATGGTCTGTGGACGCAATTATCTTCTGCATAGAAGGAGCGTCTGTATATCTAAGATATAAGATATAACTCAACATTTTCTCAGCACTAGATAACAAGAGTCAGAAGCTTTAAAATATTCTGAAATTTTCTTCAAATTTATAAATCGATTTAAAATGAAATCGGGTGTTGATATCACCAGTAGACCACAATACCCATAAAACCAGATTAAACTGTCGATTCACCTGTTTCCTTCTTCGTAGTTAATTTAGTACATTAGATAATGTTGAAAAACTAACAAAAATTGAATGTCGTTTTGGTTAATTTCTTTGTGATATCCTAGGTAAAATCTCCAACCCAAAAAAAAAAAAAAAAAAAAAAAAAAAAAAAAAAAAAAAAAAAAAACTGCGTGAAGTAAATTTGTATGTAGATAAGCATCTTATCTTTCCAGGCATTTTCACAATATCTTTTTGTTTTCAAAAATAGTTGCTTTTTGATATGATAAGTAAACATATTAGCAACTTTTATTCATTAATCTTAATCTAAAACAAGGAATTAGCCAACAAATTGATTTATTGTATTTTAAAACAAGCTGGTTGTTTGGGACTAATATATCATGTTTGGAAAAAAGAACTAAATGAGTAAAATGAGCTGTCAGATACATACAAGATATTTACACGTGTCCTACATGTTATCCTAAAAATATTTTAATTAAAATGTCTTATAAATGCTTGTATCATGTTTTTAAAATTTGTTTCCTAACATATTGTCCGGAGATGTGTATAATGGGAGTCAGAACCCAATGTTTTTTTAGGACTACGGAAATTAACGATAAATTTCTCGATCAATCGGTACAATTTTTTATCGATTAAAATTATTTTAATCGATAAAAAAGCGATTAAAATAAAAAAATACTTTTCAAACATTTTTTTTTCTATTTATTAAAAAATAAGTAATAATTAACAATAGTTAATTTATTACCTACAAAATTCTCCATTTAAAAAGATTTTAAAAGTGTTAACTTAAATATAAGCAGTTTTTATAACGAAAATTATATTTAAAAAATAATTTTTATAAAAATATAAAAAAATTAAATTGTGTGTGACATTAAATGGAACTACTTATATTTAAATATAACTTCTATAAATATTTTTTAAATTAAATACTTAGGTTATGGGCATTTTATTAATTTTTCAGTTCAATGACGTCATACTTCTTATTTTCAGCTTTAATGAAAATTATCGATTAATTATTCGGTAATTTTTCAAAAGTTAACGATTAAATTTTAATTAATTGATGACAGCCCTACTTTTTAAAATAATATGATTCTGAATGTATTTTTAAGGAGATAGTATTTAAACCTTATTCACTTATTATAATAAGGCGCTGTGAAATTTATTATAGCAACCTTGTACCATTGCGCCCAAGGACATATACACCTACTAACTCCACCCCACCCCCATCGCAACGCAATTACTAATTGCTATCAACTGATAGGCTTCTTTCGACCCAAGGTAGATAAAACTACATCTATATACATTGAAGAGTTCTTTAGCAAAGTTACTTTTATCATTGAAATACTCAATGACAGATTTTCCTCTCTAAATTCACTGTAGACAAAAGTCTATTGATTTTAAAATTGTATGTATTTGCAGTATCAAAGCTAAAATGGCAGCAAACATAAAGATGGTTCTCTTGGTCGCCCTGATCATTGAATGCTCTTTGGTCCAGTTGGGCTACGGTAATGGTCTCGGCTATGGAGGTGGTCTGGGCTATGGAGGTGGTCTTGGCTATGGAGGCGGTCTTGGCTATGGAGGTGGTCTTGGCTATGGAGGTGGTCTTGGAGGTGGCCTAGGATACGGTGGCGGTCTTGGATACGGCGGCGGTCTTGGATACGGCGGCGGTCTTGGAATCGGGGGTGGACTCGGGTACGGAGGCGGTCTTGGATACGGAGGTGGTATCGGAGGCGGTATCGGAGGTGGTATCGGAGGCGGTATTGGAGGCGGCATTGGCATCGGAGGTGGACTCGGATACGGAGGCGGTCTTGGTATCGGAGGTGGACTCGGATACGGAGGCGGTCTTGGCTATGGCGGTCTTGGAGGTCTTGGTCTTTATGGTGCTGGTGGTTACGGTGCCGGAGGTTACGGTGCTGGAGGTTACGGAGGAGGCTACAATGGATACGGCGCTGGTGGTTATGGGGCCGGAGGTTATGGCAACGGTCAGTTTGGTGGTGGTGCCGCTGGTGCAGCCGCTAAGGGATCAGCTTCATCCACTTACGTCTCATCTTCAAGCAGCTCAAACTTCGGAGCCGGATCTGGTGGTCAAGCCGGAGGTTACGCCGGAGGTGCTGGAGGCTATGGTGGCGCCGGAGGTTACGGTGGTGCCTCAGGTTACGGAGGTCAAGGTTATGGTGGTGGCTTCGGTGCCGGCGCTGGCTATGGTGCTGGACTCGGGCTCTACGGCCGTCGTTAAACTCATACACAAAATAATGCAATAAACATGAGAGAACCACATGTGGTTTGTTGTTCATTTCAACACATCCCTGCTGCATGGACACAGTGAAGTCGAATGGATAGTAATTTTCTTTTTACTGATCATTTTGTCAATTGATCAATAAAAGAAACGTTCTATTTGCTTAAGATTTGTTTTTATCTTCCTTAATTTTAATTTTGTTGTCTTTAGTTAAACATAAATGTGTAAATTAAAAAAAAAAAGACAGTGATTAAAATTTAGGTAACTAAAAAAAAATAATAATAAAAATAACTCATTTACCCCAAACGATACAATTAAAAAAATATGATCACGCTAAAAAAATACATGTACTTTAATAAATGAAATTACCACACAAACAACCCCATAAGTTTTCTTTCCTTCAGTCCGGTATTCCGGGCGTTGAATGGGTTGCCTGAAGAAACCAGGAAAGCCAACACTTTATCATCTTTTAAAACTCTAGTAAGAATACAGCACTAAACACATACCATAGAAATACGTAGGACGCAATAATCTTCTGTACAGAAGGAGCGTCTGTATCATATAAGATAAGAAGATAACGATGAATGTGCATACACGAATATTTAATGAAATTCCCATTCAAAAACACTATGAAATTGTTATTGTAATCTAGGAAACAATTGGATTTCAATATTTAACGCTGATATCTTGCAAATTTTATTTATAAAACACAGAAAAAAAGAAGCAAAAGAACAAATACTTATCTTTGGATAAAGATTGTTATATACACGAACAATAAACAACACTAACAACTGAAAGTTCCTTGATCTGCCTGAAATTTTTCATTTACAAAATAACAAATGGAGAAAAAAATAATTGATACAAATTTAACATGAATTAAAGATAACGAAAAAATAAAATAAAAATTTAAAATAAGTTTATAGTAACATTTTGATATTAAGAGCCATTATTTTTTTATAAGATACTTTCTCAAGGAACACCAGCTTGCAGCTTGTATTATAATTTATTACCCTGTTTTAATCTAAATTTATAATCAGCAAATGTGATCCGTAGGCATCACAATGTTGGCATATACAAAATATCTAGATCTATTTTCCCATTATCGGCTGACCAAGTGTTTACATCTTCTCAGCTCTAAATAACAAGAGTTAGAGGTTTTCAAGTTTTCAGAAGTTTCCTCAAATTCCTTCTGTTATATTGATGTCATCTGTTGGTAGACTACAACACCCAAAGTATTGAATTGTCTACTCATCTGTTGTTTTTCCTTTTACAATGCATAAGTAAAAAAAAAAATGTTTAAAAAGTTAAAAGGTCGTTTTGGTTAAATTCTTCTTGACATTCTAGGTTAAACTTTCAAAAGATATGCACGAAGTAAAATTTTAATTTAATATTCAACTTCAAAGACTTCATGTTAAAATTTTTGAAAGAAATCTTTTAGTGGCCAGTTGTGATGATATTTTACAAGATATACCACTATAATACTTCACTAAAAGTAAAATATCAATAACTTTTTTCTTTTTCTGTTTCAAATAAGATGTTTTTAAACCGACTAAAAACTAAGTTAAAAAAATAGTTGGCTAGCAGTCTGAGAGTTTGGACAGTGAGTTCCTACAAGCTATAAAATCCTAAACAAAGTTTTTTTGTTTTTTTAATTTTTTTTTTTAATTAAAAAAAATATATTTTTTTTTTTTGNGGGTGGGCGTAGGGGTTGGCATTAATAACCCTCTAATTTCTAAAATAAAAAAATAAATAATTGGATAATTTACGCAAGATGATTCGTATCTTAGGATAATGGAAAGCCAAAGGAAATAATATTTGATATAATGGTCCTGTTCAAAAGAATAATAATGGGAAGATTTATTTTTGTAATATAACAATTCGCTTTACAAAATTTTCCTAAAAATAAAATAATAGAAAATAAAATAAATATGCCTTTAAAATAATTATTAGAATTGTTTTTATTTGCTTTACTTTTGTCACTCATTAGCCCCCAAAAAAGGCCCAAAAAAAATTAATAAATTAAAATGATAAAACCTTTAACTATTATTAATCCAAAAGGGAATGAGTTCGGAGACGGTGCAACTTATTGTACTTTTCTTCGCAGTGGAAGCTACAAGTAATATTTTTTAAAAATAAATAAGATCCTCTATAGACTAACATAAATAAGTAATGCTAGACTACATTAAAATGCCTCGCTGCTATAAAAAAGTACGCTATTTCCATCATCTGTAAGTTTGTAGGATCTCATTGTGTTTGTCCGGCCTGGCGAGATCATGGTTTCAGTTAGGCTCACTATTATATCTGTCATGACTTATGGCATGATTGTATTTGTCAATCATCAATTCAAGACCTTTACTTGTCAGGCTGTAAGACAACAATGTATGTGTCAGCCCATGCGACACCATTGTATATCAAAATTTATGATCAGACAAGATCGCATGACTCCAGAATAGTGGAGTTCAGGGGTTGTCTACATACAATTCATCCAGTCATACAGGTTTTTTTTTTATCATCATCAAGCTTAAAAATTCTATCTAAATGGGCCATAATGAAATTGGTCAGAATTGAGAATCAAAATACAGATGGCTGAAAAGTTAATTAATGAAGACAATATCAATAAGTTAACTACATAATAAAACATTATTTTATCATTGTGAGTGGGTAAGTATTATACGTTTAATAACAAAAAGACACCAGGAAATTTTTTATCTTTGGGATATAAGATAGAACTAAAAATAATGACACAGATAAATAAACAAAGAAAGTGGGCTCATAAAAAATTAAGTGCATTTTATAACAAAACAAAAATATTTTTATAAGATAGAATGACGAACAATATGAGTAAGATTATGTTCGCCAAAAACCCCGTGATATAAAAACAAGTTTTGAACGTTTCTGGGTTAATTTGATTAAAAGCCGTCATTATTGAAGTACGACAAACTAGCTTACATTCATTCTACTTTGAAATCAAATGTATTTCTTTTTTTTTTAAAAAAGGGATTTAATGTAACAAAACAGCTGAAATTAAAACTAATAATATTTAAATTTATTATTTTTTATATATTTGTTTTAATGTATTTATGTATTTATATTTATCTGTGAAAAAAAATTAAAAGTAGATTTGATCTGAATCTTTTATTATTTTTGAATAGTTGTGTGTGTGTGTGTGTGTGTGTATGTGTGTGCGTGTGTGTGTGCGTGCGTGCGTGTGTGTGTGTGTGTGCGTGCGTGTGTGTGTGTTTGTGTGTGTGTGTTGGTTTCGGGGTGGGTGTGAGATTTGGACAATCTACATTTATGGTTTGCAATTAAATTACACGCAAACCCATGTTTGAATTTAACCCTTGACCTCATGTACCAATCTTGAATCAGGATGCTGTTAGGGCAATGACACAAATGGAACAAACCTATATCACGTTTTTCTGCCCAAGTATTTTAAGGATTGCCACAAGAGCTGGCTGGATAGAGCCCAAGGCGCTGACCAAATATTTGCTGCTCCTTAGACACCTCCCAGTGACCTGTTGCACAGTGGTCTCACTAGGGATGGTGTCACTCTGAGCGTCACATTCATGTCACTTCCTCTTACCCAAAGGAAACACTTCTAGTGATCCTATACCATACCATACGTCAGGACATAGTTAATTGATGAATGGCACAAGTGTGATACATACAATAATTTAACGCAAGGGGCGGGAAACAGGTAATAAAAATAATTAATAAAACCAACACGAAAATAGTAAACAGTAAACATTTCTCATTAGACTATTTTACAACACTAAAATAATAAAATGAATTAGTAACATTTCATTTTTACACTTGTAAGAGTAGCGTTTAAATGAGAACATGATGTGGCCAGAATAATTTTAGTTGTAAGGCGAAAGCGTTATTAAGCAATAGAAGAGAAAACATCTTCATTGGGTCGCTAGCTGTACATAAAACAAACGACAATTGTTTCACACAATGAAATTGGTGATTTTGACAGTTTAAATATACATCGTCTCGACATTCCTTTAAAACAACACAAATCACGTTTAACCAATTAAGCTGGGTTGCTCAAACATTATTTTGTGAATATAGGAAGGGGCCTTCCTTAAATGACGCCACACACCAAGTGGGGAGGAGTGTTCATTGCTAAGATGTTTGACGACGATGAGTGGCGAAGTATAAGAATCGTGACGTCACGTCAAAACCACGCCATTTTTTAATCAAAGTTCCACTTAAATATTCGACTGCCTACTATTTATTTTATGACTTTTAATATGGATTCCAGTGTGCTATAGTCTAGTATTAGAGTACAGCCTCACACTAAATACACTCTAAAATGTCAATAAAGTGACTTTTAAAACATGCTCATTTTCAAATAGAAAATACCGCTTTTAGGAGGGGGGTGGGTCACAGCTTTGTGACGTCATATTGGAGGGGGCGGTCTACGTTTGTGAGACGAAGTGTGACAAGGTGGGTGGTAAAAATTGGCCTAATTCGCGTGACGTCACTTTATAGACGGCCCCGAAGGCAGAGAGGCCAAAGATAAGCATATGACGCAATCAGTTCATGCATAGAAGGAGCGTCTGTCACAGATAAGATTAATTTTATCTAAACACTAATATTAAACTCAGATTCTGAATTTTTAAAAAGTATCAAATCGAAACAAACCAAGCTTTAAACTATAACTTTTCAATTGATTGGGAAGAAGTAAAACAACTTTGACTTTCGTAACAAATTTTCAGTTTCGGTTTTTAAACAACTCATCTCACAAACATGAATTGGGGTAAATAACTGGTTAAAGATTATAGACCATAAAAATGTTAACTTAAACAACCCATAAAAACAAAGTTTTGTACTATAAATCCCCTACATGATACATACTTAAAAGTATTAATTATGTTCAAAAAAATACGCACCGAGCGACAGACTATCATAAACAATGGGAGATATTGGAAAATATTATGAACATGGGCGTCGATAGGAATTTTTTTTTTTTTTGGGGGGGGGGCACTCAAAACATTTTTTGAATTAAAGATAAGTATAACATTAAATATTTGTATTGACATAATTAAATAGATTTATTTGAAAATTAGGGCGCTAGGTAAACAAAACTGATGTATCATACTCCGATTATATAGCTTCAGGGTCTAAAAAAAAAAACCTTAGAAATAAATCCAACTTAACAAACCAGCGCTGTATATAGCTTAAATACAAAATATAATAATATATTTAATAAATTAAAAACGTAAGTTCGTATAGAAACTGCAGGATACCAAAGATGGATATCGGAATATTTTTTTTACCGCCTTTTGCAAATATTTTGTGTTGTTTCCGCAAATGTAATTCGAGGAGTTCAGGGGGCATTTGTCATCAAACCTTGCACAGAATATAAAGATTGAAACGATGATACACGTAGCCACATGCATATCATATAGCACAAAGGCTCTCATGAAGGTGTATGCATTTTTTGTTTCATTATTGAAAGCCAAATCAGTTTCTATAGATGCAGTGATGTCGTTATGGGGGGGGGGGGGGGCGCCCCGGGTGACACCATCAGGGGGGTGACACCAAAGCCTAAAATTTTACTGTTCGATTTTATGTTAGAAAAAAAGAATACTCATTTCTTTCAGTTAGAAAGAAAGTAAGAAATGCGATGAAATACAGTGAACACAAAGATTTTAATTTTTTAAAAAATCAGTTAACTTGCAATAATGAAAAAAATTCAAGCACACAAACAACATGGAAACAAATAAGAAAAAAAAAGAAACTGTCGCAGCAGAGAGATCTTTAAAAAGGTGGGACTTAAAGCCATTTAGGCTTTAACACACTAATAGCATGAATGAATGTCACCTCACTATATCCTCCACCTTAGTGAGGTGGGTGAAGTACAATTTTTCTCAAGTTTTCTTTGTTGTTTTTTAAGAAGAAATTTTTTAATTCAATATCTTTGAATCAATATTTTGTTATATTTATTAAAGAGGTGAAAGCATTGATATCGCGTTTGTATATAAATAGTCCCCGGGTTAAGACGGTCCCATCCCGACTTAGCTGTTTCATGGTTACAAGCGAGCCAACATAAATAAGAATATTACGCGTTATTCTGTATTTTTAATGGGGTTTATTCAACGTTTTTTTTTTATGGGGTAACGAATTGTTTTCTCTATTTGAAATCAAAAAGTTATAAAAATATTTATTATTTTTTCAACCTACAATTTAAGTTTGCGATTTTTTCATGGCGAAGTTTTCAATCAAGTCAGTAACGCTAAATAAGCTTACAAGTTCCTTTTCAATAGTCGTTAGAGAGAGCATATTCAGTCACGGTGGTCCAATACGAATTCTAACTCATTTTTGTATTCTTTTCAACCTTGAAGAGTATCTCTGTTGCAGTTTGAAGTCATCATTGAGAGATAGATGTAAAGTGCGATGCTAAATAGGCGGGTCTGGCAAAACACCAAGCTAACGGAGAAAACCAAACTGTGCGTCTATCGAGCCTGTGTCATCAGTACATTACTATATGGGAGCGAGACATGGACCACTTATACATCACAAGAGCGTAAGCTTAACAGCTTCCATTTGAGATGCTTGCACCGCATTCTTGGCATTAAATGGCAAGAAAAGGTGCCTAATAGTGAGGTCCTAACGCGTGCCAATACCCAAAGCATGTTCTCAATTCTTAGTGAAAGACGCCTGAGGTGGCTAGGACATGTCAAAAGAATGAGCCCCGGCCGCATCCCGAAGGACCTCCTATATGGTGAACTTGCTTCAGGAAAGAGGAAAACAGGTCGCCCACGCTTGCGATTTAAAGATGTCTGTCAAAGAGACATGAAAGCAGCCAAAATACATACAAGTGACTGGGAGTGTAAGGCAGAAGACCGATCTACGTGGCGCACAGTTGTCAAAGAGGGCGTCATAATAGCCGAGGAGCGAAGAATGGAGGAGGCTGCAGACAGAAGAGCTAGGAGAAAGGCCAAAACATTTGGAAGCACAGAACTCGTGTGTAAAAACTGTGGCAAAGACTGTCACTCAAGGATAGGACTGCACAGCCACTCGAGAAAATGCAACCTAACCCAACGGTGATGCACCATCGTCTCGCGAGACGGAAGGATGCCGACGACGACATTTGTAAATAACTTAAATTTACCTCATTCAAAAGCAGCAACATTTATTTTTAACACTGTGCACTTGTTTTGAGTTTCGTATTGTGCTACTTCCTTTTCCTTACCTTAAGCCTGGCGCTGGAAATAAGTTTTTAAGAGTTCTGAAAATTGGACTGATTCTAAAGGTAAGCAGTCTTCGAAATCACTTTAATATTCTTCATTAATTTGGCTGCTGCCCATCGAATGGCGTCATTACTGAGCTCAGAATGGATGTTTTTATATTCGCTTAATCGATGTTGTGGGGCTTCAAAAAGTTTGTCAATGATTACCATAAATACCATTTTGGTGATATCAAACTGACACTTTCT
>MUZC01004604.1:867673-887304 GCA_002072015.1 Radix auricularia | reverse complement strand
CCCCCCCCCCCCCACAGACTTGTCCTTTCCTTTGTCTTCATATGAATCAAATTAAAATCCTGTCTTTTAACAAACTCAATGGGAGACTTCAAATACTTGGCTGAAATCAAAGATATTCTCGGCTCTTGAAAGGATAATTCTGTTTTCTGAAATCTCTCTAACATTTTTTCCCCAAATTCAACATAGCGACTTTAAGTTGTTTAAGTTCCTTCCGAAATCTTTCTGCTTCAAGTCAACAGACACGGGGCTGATTTTCGTTTGTTGCTAATTCTTTCAGAGCTGCAATATTTGTGAGAGACGTGTTGTGTTGTTGTATTGACGTGATATGAGCGTGCGAGTTGACTGAGTATGAAACACGTGACTGGGGGGCGGGTGTGTTTAAAAAATGTGACGTCACAAAAAACCCGCAACTTTATAAACAGAAGTCCCCTAAAATATTCGATTGTTTACAATTTATTTAATGACGTTTTCAATGGCTCCCAGCGTGTTACGATACTAGAGTGCATACTTACATTAAATACATATTTAAATGACAAAATACTTATTTGCAACATGCTAATTTTTATAGAGAAAATTATGGCTTGGGAGAGGGGTGTCTAAGCTTTGAGACGTCATAGCGGAACAATGGGTTGGGGTTTACGTTTTTGTGACAAAGTATGACTCGGGTGAAAAAGGGGGGGGTGAAAAATGGTATCCTCACGTGACGTCATTTATGGACGCCCCCCTTTAAATCATGAAGGGGTGACACCATGAGCTACCGCCCCGGGTGACACCAACCCTAGCGACGCCCCTATATAGATGAGCAGTTGGACTCGTCATTATAAGACAAATTCAAGAAAATTACAATAAAATAAAAATTAAAGAAAAAAAAAAAAACTGTGTCCCATCATTTCTACAATCCTATTTCGCGGCATGCATGATATAGCACTTCGATGAAAAGAATCAAACTCTTCTTTTTTTATGACCTGTTAGAGTATCGTGTTGAATCTGGAGATGAATTTCTTGCTAATCATTTGTCAATTGTTTCTTGAAGTTCTCGGAAACTTGGCAAAACACTATATTCCAAATTTGTGGGTCGCTCTTGCGTGAATACATTGTTCGTGAAGGAAATATTCATTTGCATTTTGTATACTTGCCGACGAGACAAATGACTTTGCAGGGACTGACCAGATGTCTCTTGGTGTCAGATTTGTCAAAGGACAAAACGGTAAAGTGATGGTCACTGAAGAGTTCCTGGGATATATTTTAATTGCTGATAGAACAGCTGAAGGTTTAGCCAACACTCCAACTACAAATTCATTACAATTTGGATTAGATATGACTAAACTTGTTGGTCAAGGAGACGGGGGATGTACTATAATGGTAGGCAAAGAAAAAGGATTCCAAGCAATAATTCGGAAAAGAATGCTAAACAACAGCATTTGTACATTTCAGTTCACATAAACTACTAAATAATTGGTGAGCGATTTAAATAATGTGAATGCTGTACGAAACACAATAGGAACAATTGAGTGAAATATATATCTAGTGCTTTTTCGAGAAAGTCATCAGCGAAGAAAACTTATTCCAAATGTTGCTTACAATATTGTCGCTGTGTCAGTGTAATTTACAATTTTAGACTCTATTACTTTATTAATATGGTAACTGTTCGACTTTTAAACCATTAAAATAATATAAAAAATCACAATAATTTAGTAATTTATACTTTCAGATATCATTATTTTTTATGTTTGATATATGCACACTGTCTTCAATATAAAAAAATGTGAGGAAATCTAGTTCAGTTTTATTAACTTTATGAGATTTTTCAAAAAGTAAGGAGGGGCGCAAGTGCCCCCGTGAGTGGTAAACACGATATCAACAGAAGATCTTTTGCTTTTAACATTTTTAAGACTAAATTCTATTGGTCATAATGCTGTGTGTAAATTAAGTTATTGAGGTTGTTTGTGTAAAATCAATGGAACTAAATAAAATCTTAAGATCCCAGCCAAGAGTCTAAGAAAATGTTAAAATTTTTTTTTTAAAGCAAGTGTTTTCTATCTTATGTTATCTTTTCTGTAACAAACGCTCCTTCTACAAAGAAGATTATTGCGTCCTTCTATTATCAATGTTACGTCTATTCTTGCATTTTTATTAGAGTTTTAAATTTTGATACAGTGTTTGTTTATTGGTTTCCTGAGGTAATCCACGCCGAATCCCGAACTTTAGAACGAGAGTATGACGTATGTGTTTGTCCTTGCTACGGAATAAGAAACGCATTTCTATCGCTGGGTCTACCTGAGGGTTGTATTACATTAAATGTGTGTTGTACTTTTCTAGTTTGAATTCATTTCTTTGTTTATTTGTTACTGATTTGCTCTATTCTCCTCTATTCAATAGTGTTTCAAGGTTTAATGATTTAACAAGTCGTGTAATTTTTGTCAGTTTTGAATATTCTACAGTAATGAATCTTGTAGCTCTCTTTTGAATTTGTTTTAGTTTATCATTGTTTTCTTTGGTGGATGAGTCCCATATAGATTATGTATATTATTCTAGTACATGTTTCACCAAAGTAAGGTAGCATGTCAGTGTATGTTCATATTTCATCTGTGAAAGTTTCTCTTTCTGAAGACTAAACTTTTGTTTGATTTTTTAATTACTCCCCTTCACTGACATGGGATTCCCTCATAATTTCTTATTTTTTGCTACTCTTAAGTATTTTGCATCTTTATTTTGGATTAGTTTTTTTCAATGAATGAAATATTTTGAAATTATTTATTTATTTTTCTTTGTTACTCTTAACAATTGACACTTTTCTTGATAAAAAGACATACTCAAGATGGTTTCCTATTTGATCAACTCATCTAAGTCTTTTGTGACATTTCGCTACCTTGTTCTATTCTTGAAATGATATTTTCAATAACATTTGTATTAAAATTAAGGTATAGATTGTAAAAAAATGTGTTACAGAGACAATTATAGTTTAGTTATGTTAACTGATTAACTCGTGCATAAATTTAAAATTGATGGAAAACATCTCAATTCTTCCGTTGATGAAAAAGACAAGTGCACACTTTCTCAGGGAAAAAAGACGGTCTATACCGTGCGTGATAGATTCATGAAACCTTTACTCATTATAAAACACTGTTCAAATGTTCACATTTAGTTTTATTTCTTTATAATATTTTGATATCAAAATAAGTTTGCCTAATTTTGTAGACTGAATTCAATATCTTTTAATGTGGCTGACTATAACTAGCAATACAGCTAACATTTAGTTGGCTGACTATAACTGGCAATACAGCTAACATTTAGTTGGCTGATAAAACTTTACAAGCGAAGATAGAGAAACTCAGTCCCTCAAACTTATGTCTATTTACAATACGTTTATCATTTGTTTAATTGTTAATATTTTGTTTGATTGCTTTGAAAACATATTTTCTTATGTTTGTTGCTTTTTGAGGTTATTCCTGGTGATGTAAACACAATATAATAGACGTAGTAGAGTGGAGAAATAAAACAAAAAGTTTACGTAGAATAGAACACTTCTTTTATTGATCAATTGACAATATGATCATTAAAAAGAAAAATACTATCCATTCGACATCACTGTGTCCATGCAGCACAGCAACGATGTCTTAGAATGAACAACAAACCACATGTGGTTCTCTCATGTTTATTGCATGATTTTTGCATGAGTTTAACGACGGCCATAGAGCCCGAGTCCAGCACCATAGCCAGCGCCGGCACCGTAGCCACCACCGTAACCTTGACCTCCGTAACCTGAGGCACCACCGTAACCTCCGGCGCCACCATAGCCTCCAGCACCTCCGGCGTAACCTCCGGCAGCACCACCAGAATTGGCTCCAAAGTCGGAGCTGTGTGAAGATGAGACGTACGTGGAGGATGCTGATCCCTTAGCGGCTGCACCAGCGGCGGCGCCACCAAACTGACCGTTGCCATAACCTCCGGCACCATAACCACCAGCGCCGTATCCATTGTAGCCTCCTCCGTAACCTCCAGCACCGTAACCTCCGGCACCGTAACCACCAGCACCATAAAGACCAAGACCTCCAAGACCGCCATAGCCAAGACCGCCTCCGTATCCGAGTCCACCTCCGATTCCAAGACCGCCTCCGTATCCGAGTCCACCTCCGATTCCAAGACCGCCTCCAATACCGCCTCCGATACCACCTCCGATTCCAAGACCACCTCCAATACCGCCTCCGATACCACCTCCAATTCCAAGACCGCCTCCGTATCCAAGACCACCGCCATAGCCAAGACCCCCACCGTATCCGAGTCCACCTCCGATTCCAAGACCGCCTCCGTATCCAAGACCCCCGCCATAGCCAAGACCGCCTCCGTATCCAAGACCACCTCCAAGACCACCTCCATAGCCAAGACCACCACCGTATCCTAGGCCACTTCCAAGACCGCCATATCCTAAGCCGCTAGCTTGGCCAAGTTGGACCAAAGAGCAGCCAATGATAAAAGCGAGCAGAAGTACCATCTTCATTTTTGCTTCTATTTACTGGGGTCTGAAAATTGTAATAACATTCTAGATAAATTTTTTTAAAGCCTTTGAATCCTGAGGTTTGCAAGACGTGTCAACCTTTTAATACAATGAAACTATATCTTTCGTTCCGTAATGTTCCAAGGGGGATTGAAAGTTAATTTATTTTGATTCTGCTCATAATAGCTACAAAGTGACATCTTAATTTTTTTTTCTAAAAATATAAATAAGGCTGTTTCTTTAATCTAATCACTCTGTCTTTTAAATTCATTCGACAAGCCGCAAGTCTTCTCCATAATAACTAATTATTTTGTTTCATGTTTTTGTATTTACCTAAAATTCAATTTTTTAAAGGAAAAAATGGTAAAATAATTTTAAAATTTTTACTTTAGTAAAAAACGGATAATGGAAAGGAGAGGCTAGATTATTATTTGAAATAAAAGGTCTATTCAATGTTGCGATATTTACTTAAACCCTTCTTCATGGAATTTCTAGGCCAGTGCTGCCAGCGCTAGGTTTTTCAACCTAGATCTAGTTTTTTTGTTGTTGTTTTTTTTTTACCCTGACTAGGTTTCTAGGTATTTTGTTTAAAAAATAGTCATAATCTGGTTTTTTTTTTAAATTGTTTTTTTAATAGTAATATTCCATATGAAAGAAACAAAATAATTAAATATACGCATTTAACATTCTAAATAATTAGATTTTTCAAAAATAAAAATAAGCAGTATGTAGCAACAGTATTTTTAGCCGCTCTTTGATGTTCCATTATAATATCTATCATAATCTATGGCTTTAATATTATGCTACTAAATTCGAAAGGTGGCGCCATATGTCTGTACAATTCTGGTACAATATAAAACAACTTTATTCAGCAAAAATATTTAATTTTATGAGACTATTAGGGGCTCTAACATTTTCTTCTGTCGGCGATGAGAGAATAAACTCTCAAGTATATGCCGTATTGAGTATAAGGTAAAGATAATCTAACACAAGGCTCAGATAGTCATAGTGAATTATTCCAAGAATGCTGATAATTTGAAGTTTGCCAAAGGATTTATGAAAATAATGACATAAGTGATAAAAAATTCACATGTAAGTATATTTTAAAAATAGTTATGTAGAATATATTAATAAATGTCAACGCCTAAACGATTTTGGGGAAGGATTGAATGTAGTCATACTTTTGTGAGATTTGTGACAATGGGGAGGGAGCTGTTTAAGAACTGTGACGTCACTTCAAAAATCGCGCAACTTTAAATGAAATCTGCACTTTAATATGTGATTCCTAACTATTTGGTGACGTTTTAAATGTCCTAACACTCTTTACGCTATTGGATTGCGCCCTTACACCTACACTGAATACATAATTGAATAATACTTGACAATAAAAATTATTTGAGAAATGCTCTATTTGAAATAAGGGGGTGGGGTGGGGAGCTCTGTGACGTCACTTTTGTTTATTTTTAGCATGTCTATGTTTTTTTCTCTTTTTTTTCCTTATGATCTAGGTTTATTTTGACGTGTTGGCTAGGTTTTTCCTAAAATTGTCGCTGGCAGCACTGTTCTAGGCGTTAGTAAGACAGAAAAAGACGCAACCACAAGTAGTCTATGACAGCTAAGCATTACATTTTTACGTACTTTTTGGTTAGGTAAAATAATATAAGAGGGCTTAAAAAAATGTTTTATTTTCTTTGCTGCTTTAAAAAAAATTATTCCTACCTTACTTTAAATTTTCTCTCTACTTAGCCTGATTTTGTGATGTCACCTATTTTTGTTTTAAATTTATAATTCTAACGGTTCTCATTGGCTTGTAGAATTTTGAACATAAAGTTGATAAAATACTTAAGCTTATTAGCTATAATATGACAGAATTTTGGTTTGAAAAAAGAATTAAGAAAAATATCCATAATAATTTATTAAGTAACTAAAATAAAAATGCGGACTGTCCTTTTCCGATATCTTTATTCTAAGTCTTGTTTGAAGCAAATGCTTTAATTAATATAAGCCGAAGAGACACACACTTATTAACATTGTGAAAATATATTATAGCATTAATTTTAGTCAATCCGTTATTCAGGTGATACTCATACTTACTGATCTTACGAGTGGACAGTCGGCTAGATAGTGATCTCACAGCTGAGCTGGACATCCTTATATACACATACGAATGTCTTTAACCTTTGACCCCTACCAAATATCCAACTCTAAATTTTTGTCTTTTTTTCGGAACGTATGACCCCGACATTGTTTGTTTATTTGTGTGTTTATGTTGGAGATGATGAATGAGTTAAGACAGAGATCTTGCCATTTACTACATCTAGAAACTTTAAGCCCCAATCACCCGGGGGGTCACCTGCCTCCGACCACTACCCCACCCCCACCCCGCCACATGTCTAGTACATATTAACTTTATTAGTGTGATATCCAACAACTTATGAAACGTTGGAGGAGGGGGGGGGGTTCACATGGAAAACTATTTGTGTTAATTTTATTATTTTTTAGTCTCAAAATCCCGTTGTCATACGATTCTAAGTTACATCATTCGTTAATTAATATGTCAGTAACTTATCGGTGCAATAAAAGTTCTGAAGACTATTTTTTAGACAACTTGTAATTAAATGATGTAAATTTATTAATATAAATATTACTTGTAAAAAAAAATATTTTTTTAATGACATAAACTTGTCCTCCAGGTTTGAGACTTTTAAGTAAGCTGTGCCCCCGGTCAACATTGCTACACCTTGTGAGATCTCCATTATAACCTAATTTAGTTATAAAATATGGGGGGGGGGTAGAGAGAGTGGAGGAGTAGGGTGAGTGTGAGAGAGTAATGGGTACAGAAGAAGGGTTGGGGATTTGTCGAGGTTTCGAGTATAGCAGGGGCGTAGGAACGAATGGGTTGATGGAGTTACATATGTACAAATAAATTGGTGGAGTCAATAGGTACAAATAAAATGGTGGAGTCACAGAAGTACAAATGAATTGGTGGAGTCACATATGTACAAATAGATTGGTGGAGTCACATAGGTACAAATAAATTGGTGGAGTCACATAGGTACAAATGAATTGATGGAGTCACATAGGTACAAATAAATTGGTGGAGTCACATAGGTACAAATGAATTGATGGAGTCACATAGGTACAAATGAATTGGTGGAGTCACATAGGTACAAATGAATTGGTGGAGTCACATAGGTACAAATGAATTGGTGGAGTCACATAGGTTCAAATGAATTGGTGGAGTCACATAGGTACAAATAAATTGGTGGAGTCACATAGGTACAAATAAATTGGAGCAGTCACCTAGGTACAAATGAATTGGTGGAGTCACATAGGTACAAATGAATTGGTGGAGTCACATAGTTACAAATGAATTGGTGGAGTTACATAGGTACAATTAAATTTGTGGAGTCACATGGGTACTAATAAATTGGTGGAGTCACGGAGGTACAAATAAATTAGTGGAGTCACAAAGGTACAAATGATGTCGTATCATATAAATGGACTTTGCTTTATGTGCATAAATTTCACATTTTGAATATTGATTTCAAAATTTGCGATGATATTAAATAATTCTACAAAGTAATCTCTATTTAATTTTTATTTCTTACGATTGCAATGAATCTAGCCGAAAATACACTGGAAACAAGGTAACAGTATTTTTTTTCCTCAAAACATAAATTTCTGTTTAATAGCTCGTATCACTCCATATATACTATTTTGTTATTATTGTTATGATTTAAATTGTATTTTAGTCAAATATAATCAATCACTCGCTGTCTCTAGTGTAGATCAAAGCTCTTTCAGATTTATAAAATCTTTTGTTTCATTCGTGTATAAATAAACTGGCGCTTGTGTTCAACATTTCTCAGCAGTTACCGAAAAAAAAACAACATTGAAGTTCTATGGTTCGAGATGAGACCGAGCGGTGTTTACCAAGATTTATCACCTGATTAAACATATGTATATAATTACAATTAGATCTATACCATAGCAAGTTGCGCCACGGTTGTGGAGTCTTAGTTACAATGTTTCATGTTTTGCTAAATAATTTGAAATGATAATCAGGAATATCAGAATAACGAGTTGAAGTTTTTGAAAATTTATTTATATTCATTAAAAAAAAAATTATGCATGTTTTATTTTGTTGTTATTCGGTAAATAGAAATTTATTGATTAATACATACATTAGGAAAACAGAAATTTTTTAAATGCAAATGTAAATAGGATTTTGGGANGGGGGGGGTACGGAGGGCAGTTTTAAAACTCGAGTTGAGTTTGAAGTTCGTTTTGAAATAAATTTGACTTCTTTACAATAGTACACAAACATGTAAACTGTAGACTTTGAGATAAGTTGATAACCTCTGTCACATTGTGATATTTCCTGTTACAAAAAACACCTTTGCGTTAATGTCGCATTCTGGAGCAAAACATGGAGTCTTTGGCCGGAACAAATATTTTTCCTTCTGACCCTGCAATCGCCATGGGAAACACCAAGATACAGGAAATCCCGGGGATTAAGTGATTGGGGTTTAATAAAGTCTTAGACATTTCGGGAGCCCTCACTAATTAATCATTTGACGTGTAAAATAAATTACCTTCAGTGACATGAACACTGGGACACATTCCCGTGGCCAGGGGCTAGTTGGGGCGGGACTAAACCAAGGCTGGGGTATATATAAGGTGGTCCGTTTGAGTGGTCAGTAAGCAACTGCTCGGCTTCACTTGGCTGTCCGCTCAGTAAGTACCTGCATGTGGTTGTGTAGTCATTCGTACATCCCATCGGCACCCTCATACAAGCTTGCGATTTCTTATTTCTGTGTGTGCGTTTCTTAACTTTTAAATTCACGCGAGCGCGCCATGCTTCGAACTTCTACTGCTAGAGTGAAGACGGCTTTGGAATGTAAGCTTAATTTAATCGAAAAGTAAGGACTCTTCTAAAAAAAGTATTATTATTATTATTTTAGCTTAAGGATCCTTTTATATTATAAAAGACAATTTTCTGTTCTGTCATCGAAAGTGATTGGTTCCTCAAACTCCTAAAAACTTACACAGCCAATCAGAACAAAAAAAACAAACCCCTAATTTTGAACAAGTTTACGCGGACTTTCGAAGCGAATTAGTTTTTTTATACAGTATTTTATTCAAAGACTTAACTTGAGAGGAGAGCTCTTAAAAACATTTTATTGTGAAACTGCGGTGCGCACATTTTCGAGTACGCATATAAAATTGAGGTGTGGCATTTTTACGGGTTCTCTTTCGCTAGTTGATGGATACGTAAAAAATAAATAAATATTTAATTTCAATTGTCACGCGATGAAAGGTTGTTTTTTAAAAGTGTAAATGAAGTTATGAAAATTCGTTAAATTCTGTTTTGATACATATTTCGAGTTTTTTTTTGCCACAATTTGGAATCGGCAAATACTCATCGTAGATCCAAATAGTATCCGGATATCAGTATAGTAAAGATTTTAAAAACGCATATAAAAAAGTAAAAAAAGAAATAAAATAAAATAGAAAAATTTAAAAAAAACAGACCAAAAAAAAAAAAAAAAAAAAAACAAAAAAAAAACAAACAAAAAAACAACCCCACCAGAAATGGGAGGTACGCGTTGGGATTTATAGTCAGAATCTGTTTTTACGGGTTATTAATTGTGACCATAATGAATTGTATTTTGACGTGATGCACATTTATGGCCGTTCGAGTTGGCTGTTGGAGAAGAGGTACAACATGTAACCGAAACGACTGCAGAACGTTCTTGGGCAGGCTTTGTTGCTTTATATATATATATATATTAAAGTTAACACAAAATTTCACGAGAGCATATAGCAATTACGATGCTTTTTTAAAGGTTTGATGAACTAACTTATTGCCCTTATTTGAACTAGTTTTACAAGAACATAGCTTGTATGCTGAATTTATTTCATGTACCTGAGGTTATTAATGCGTTTAAAAATAGTACCTTAAATGAGGGCCGTCTTTAAGCATAGGCCTGTTGGACATATGCCCGGGAGCCCACGAGCATAAGGGCCCTATGGGCATATGTATATATTTTTTTTATTCCTGCAGAGGAGGGGGCCAAGCACTATTCCTTTGTCAGGGGCCCTAAAATGATGTAAAGACAACTCTGCCTTTTATGGTATGAAAAAAATGTAACAGCCGAAGCTCTTACTTTAAAATATTATTTAGCAATGAAAAAAAGCAAAACATTAACAGTTGCTGGAGAGAAAATCATAAACCAAAAAAACATTAAAAAAAAAACCCCAACAAAATAGTTCTCTTAAAGCCTTCATTTCCTTGTCTGCATTTGTTGTGCGGTTAAGAGCGTTCAGATGCGACATAAAGTATATTATTTTTTAAATGTTATTTTAAATTTCCAGCTTCATTTGGTCCTGCCAACATGATTGCACGTTCCATCTTTTTAAGGTTAAGTTGACGCCACACCTATAAAACATAGATCTATAAACATCTGACATTTTTCGCCAATTAATACATCAGATGTTAGGAATATTTGATAAATCTAGAGTAAAAAATATCTGTAAAAAATATTATCTTTAAATTTAATGTTGTAAAACCTAAAAAAAATGATTTTTTAAAAGTAAAATTAATACAAATTATTAGCGATGTGATAGAACTATTTTTGGAGTTTTTAAATAAATATTTTTTAAATTACAACGATACTTCGACGTTTATCTAAAGAAGCTTCGATTGATTGATATATCTATTTTTACAATGATTGATTATTATGGAAATATAAACAAAATATATTCACAACCACACACACCGTAATTATATCACTAAAAAAATTTCATGGCTAAGTAAAACAAACAAACAAAAAACAACAGCAACACATTTTCCTTCTGTACGCATAAGGTTTTGAAAACTAAATAAAATAAAATAAAATTTAATTAATAATAAAAAGATAGATCGATTAATCGGTAGATCACTAGATGGATTGCTTTTGACGAAATCAAAGTATTAAGTATTCCACCCTTCTCCTTCAACATTATCTACAATAAAATGTTGTTTTAATGAGAGCTAAGTCCTCAAATCTGTTCTCGCGTCATCTGTCCGATATTAAGTTTTCCTTCTTTAAAGATGTTTACAGTAAGTAGATTTATGTTGAACTCTCGGCTTTATGATTCCACATTATTATTTCAGACCACAAATCGCAAAATGGCAACCAAATTGACCATGGTCCTCCTTCTCGCCTGCGTCATCGGCTGTACATTAGCCAGTTATGGTCTTGGAGGACTAGGCTACGGGCTCGGTGGAGGTTATGGTCTCGGTGGAGGCTATGGTCTCGGTGGAGGACTGGGCTACGGGCTCGGTGGAGGCTATGGACTCGGTGGAGGTTATGGGCTCGGTGGAGGCTATGGACTCGGTGGAGGCTATGGTCTCGGTGGAGGACTGGGCTACGGACTCGGTGGAGGCTATGGTCTCGGTGGAGGCCTTGGCTACGGACTCGGTGGAGGCTATGGTCTCGGTGGAGGCCTTGGCTACGGACTCGGTGGAGGCCTTGGCTACGGATTCGGTAGAGGCTATGGACTCGGTGGAGGTCTCGGTCTTGGTCTCGGCGCCGGTTACGGTCTCGGCGGTGGCTACGGTCTCGGAGGAGGTTACGGAGGCTACGGCTCTGGCTACGGTGGCTACGGTGCTGGTGGTTACGGCGCTGGCGGTTACGGTGCTGGTGGATACGGTGCTGGCGGATTCGGTGGTGCCGCAGCTGGGGCAACATCACACTCCAAAACCGTGTCAACCTCAAGCAGCTCCAACTTCGCACAAGGCAGCGGAGGATTCGCCGGAGGGGCCGGAGGTGCTGGAGGTTACGGTGCTGGAGGCTACGGTGCTGGAGGTTTCGGCGGCGGTGCTGGAGGCTACGGTGCTGGGGGCTACGGTGCTGGCGGTTACGGTGCCGGTCTTGGCCTTGGTGGCTTTTGGAAGCGTTAAGCTCATGCCAAGTAACGAGCGGGGGAAAATTCAGAGAAAACAGAAGAAAACATCAACACACCACTTTGATAAATATTATGTTGATGATTTTTTTCCTCTATTTAAAACCATCATTTCCCGCGTATAAAGTGGAGTCGTACTTAAAATCTGTCTTTAAAACATCAAATAAAAATTACTTTATTTATTATTCTTGAAGTCAAAATGTTATCTCTCTTTTTTTATATTAACACAATGTTTTGATGTTTATCTTGTAGTTCTTAAAAACGCTAGAAATTTAATAAATTTTGGAATTGAAAGAACATCTGTATGTTGACACTTATTTGATTCCAAATAGGCAAACAAACTATTTCTATCCTGATATATTAACAAAAGTTCGCCTGCGACACGAAAGGGGAATCAACGGCGTACCACACGGTACGCATTTCAAATACAAGTGTTACCTTCCTTTAGAGTGATTTTGAAACTTATATGCTCTACAATTAATGGCGCATACATAATAAATTTAAAAAAACAAACAAACAAAACAAAACTATTTTTAAAAAAAAAATGTTCCTGAAGTTATTTAATCGGAAAAGTAGGGATGACATAAAGTTCAAACATTTACCATGGAATATTTTATAATTTTTTACAAAATTTTCAATTTACACATTGAGTGCTCTGTCACAATGTTAATGAAATGATAATTTAAACAAAATTACAAGTCATGATAATCGTTCACATTAATTCATTGCTCAGATAGCAATTCAATAATTTCTACATCTGCAAGTATTTTACATAATAAAACATAAAGACCAGGAAAACTTTATTTCATTGTGCACAGATGTTTTTTTCGTTATATTTTTAAAAAAATGTTTACCTCGTGTTCGACTATTATAATTCACTTCAACTCAGAAATGTGTTGTGGTAGCTTGGTGTGTCCTCTGGTGACATGTGAGAAATTTATGTGTCTTCTCAAGCTCTTTAAAAATCAGATTTTCAACATAAAGATTTCAAAACAGAAAATGATAAAATACGTCGAATAGTGAAATCAGCTGTACACCACGCTGTTACTACACCTAATTTTTTTTTTTTTGTAAACAGAACTACTATTTTAAATCAAGTAGATACTTGAATGCAATGTCAAATAACGCACCAAATCAATTTAAAAAAGTTAAATGTATTTGTTATTTGATTTAGATCTAAGTATTAACAAGACAGAAAAGATTTTAAATGTTGACTATCATATAATTTTCTGTCATAATTATGGAGTGGCTAGATCGTAAATAATAAAGAATAGCAACATGTTTAAAAAAAGGAAATAGCAATTATTTAAGTTTATCAAATTCGATTCTATTAAAAAATTTAAAACTCACAAAGGGAGGAAGGGGGATATTAACATCAGGCTAAGTGAAAAGAAATTAATTTTACAAGCAAGAGGCTAGGGATGATTGCAATCAATCTGGGTTAAAATTTTTAAAACTGATATTGTATTTTTTCTTGGAAGTTTGAAGGCTTTCCCATGTGTCATGAAAATAATCATTAAAACTAAAAGATCTTATCTTATGTTAGATATGCAGAAGATAATTGCGTCCACAGACCATGACGGATGATCTGTTTGCAAGTGGTGCAGCGTTCACAGGCCACGTCTATGAGGACTCCACGCATCACCCAGTCGCCAACTAATGTAAGGTACCCATTAGGAGCTGGGTGGACTCAGGGGCGCCTTAGGCCCTGGGAACAAATCTTTGCCTTCACATGGATTCGAACCCGAGACCATCGGTATGCTGGTCGAGCGCGCTGCCACTAGACCACCGTGAAATATATTTCAAAGTAATTACCAACCTGCTGTTAAATATATAATAAAAATCACTTTGAGTTATATCAATACTAAGAACTAAGAATACAAACAGCATTGTGAAAACTCATTTTAAATCCATAATGAATTGCATATACTTCATTAATACATTTTTTCTTTCCTTTTTTTTTAAAGCGGGTTAGGTAGGGGCTATGACGATAGGAAAATAAATATTAAAGCAGTTTCGCGAAATAATTCAAACATAATGAATTCATTGTGCAATGCGTACTTATAATAAAAAGATATCTGCAGAATTTATTATTTTCAAACAATTCGTATTTATATTAAATTTGAATAAGATAAGAAATCCACCCACAACTTGCAAAACACACCATATAAACAAATTTTTAAAAAAAATATACCATACAGCAGTACAAAGTTAAAATAAATCAAAAGATTGATTTTCTGCAAGCTTATCTATTCTAATTGGAAAAAAAATATTACAAGGCTTTTTTTTCTTCTTCTTGATAAAAATAACTTATCATTTTCTATTTATTAGGGTGTGTGTGTGTGGGGGGGGGGGGTTAATTAAATTAAACAATTGAACTGGTTTTTTGTAAATGGTAAGAATAGTTATATGTAATTAATATGTCACGTCTTTTGTTCCTGTATTAAGAGTGATTTAACCTCTGGTGTCTTTTCTGCCCACCCTTGACCCAGCTACCAATTACTACTGATTACACTTTTATTTTCTAATTTCCTTTTTACAATTATAATTTTTATAGTATTTTTTTCGTAAATACTTATGAGCAATATCCATTCTAAGGTTCCTTGATCATTGTGCAAAGTATGAAAAAATCTTTTTTAGTAATTAAAAAGTGTCCGCTTTTGTTCAATATTTTTTATAAAACTTGCTGCGCGGTCTTCTAAACTGATGTGCGGCGTTGATCAGATACCTACGTGGTGGCGCTGTCGTCCAGATTTAATGGAACATTGGATATGAACTAGTTGCATGGGACAATATAGAAAAGTCTTTTGACTATTTACCAGCTTTCCCCACCGGCAGATAGAATGTGTAGACTAGAAGAGCTAGGTGGATAAGTACGCTAATCCGATTGCAGCATTTCTTTCCTTTGTATTGAGTTGATGGGAATATAGTCCGGCTCCACTTTTTTGTTGCTGTTTTTTGTTGTTGTTGTTGACAAGAGCAAAAAAAAAAGTGTTGACGCGCCCCAGTTGGCACTAACTCTCACAGCAATACCAGCTCCCCTCTCCTACATACATTATATTATGTTACATTATATTATGATATATATATATATATATGTACATATGTATATATGTATATATATGTAGATATGTGTATATATATGTGTGTATGTGTTTGTGTGTGTGTGTGTGTTAACTTCAGCGGTAAAGAAATAAAAGGAGAAACTATAAATATCATTATAAAAAGGAAGTTTTATATTTAAAAAAAGAAATCATGTCGTCAGATTTCTAGTCTGCATTAAAAATGGGTGGTATTATAAAAGAAACCTCCCCAACCCTTCCTTTTCCTTTCAGGTTTGCAACAATTCGTCTCGGAAGAGTTCAGTCTTTCGTCAGCAACTATGCTAATAATAGTTAAGTTCGTTTTTGTTTTTTTGTTTGTTGTTTTTTTGGGGTGGGGGCACTCCGAAGACACACTTTTATAAGATATTGATAAAAATCATGTTTGGACATATTCTTTATCTATCATTGAAAAGTATTACCATTCATGTATTCAACCATTGCATGTAAATTAAGTGAAGAAGATGTCAGAATGTTATTAGATATGAATAAAAAAATCATGTTAAGCCTGGTCCCTTTTTGGACTCAGGACGTGTTAGCGCATTTTCGTATTATGTATCAGTACTTATGTTAGATATCAGCATTATGTAGTCATCAGTAATTGTGTTTAGATTTTAGACATATTTTTATGAATTTTTAGGAACTCTTGTGTGTTGGTGGTGGTAGGAACTCTTGTGTGTTGGCGGTGGTAGGAACTCTTGTGTGTTGGTGGTGGTAGGAATTCTTGTGTGTTGGAGGTGGTAGGAACTCTTGCGATATACATCATGGGTCTAGGACTTTCATACTTCCAGGAGCTCTACTGCCACTACAAGAGGTCGGATCGAGTAACTGAGTGTTGATGCACAAATGGCAGGTCAGGACATACAAAAAAATATATACATCATGGGTCTAGGACTTATGGATGCTGAGATCTAGGGTGATGACAGACGGACGGACGGACAGACGGACAAAACGGATACAATAGCGCATTTCGACTTCTCGAAAATGCGCTAAAAATGTGGGTAGCACACAAACCTTTTAAAATTATCACTTGATTTTAGCAGGCTACCTCTTAGGTCTTATCCGATTATACGTTCCCAAAGGGCTCACATATCAATTAACTCCGGTTTCTCTTATTTTGTAACTTAGGTTTTTGTTTTAGAATTTTAATAGTTGAATTTTCCAATATCTTTTTGACGCAGCATAGCAAAAAAATGGCGGCCGTTTTACCCCATTTTATTACCAACAATAATTAATCAGAAGTAAATTAGCCAAGTAATGCACGCTTTCACCCCCCCCCCCTTTTGGAAACTCTATTCCCACCCCTTAAGGGCTTACAAAGAAACACGACCCCATCAATTACACTATGAAATCTTCCTGGTAGATATTTAAACCAAACATTTGCCTTGAGGGAGTTGTCAAGTTAACCCTCAACGTATAGCAGAAATAAGTAGGACACTTCAGAAATTGTTTAAACTAAACTTTGTTTGGTTAAGAGATAGGACATTCACAAAAACAGCATTGAAGAGAGACGTTAGTTTTTGAGATATGAGGTATAATAAAATACGAAGCAGCAGAAAAATGCTTTGGGCTCCTTAAACCGAGGTACAAAAACATAAATAACGAGAGGTGCTATAATTAGAACCATAAGGTAAGAGAAAAAAAAACTGGGAAAACCTGGTTGAGGATAGGACCACATGGCGGGCTATAGTGAAAGAATGATCACTAAGAGCAGAGGAGCAAACTTGGGAAGAGGCAGTTGGAAAAAGAGCGAGGAGAAAGGCCAGGCAACACTGCCTCAATGCATTCGTGTATGTGATATGCAGAAGAGACTGCCACTCAAGGATTGGTCTCATCAGCAACACCAAGAGCTGCAAATAATAAAGATAAATCTATCGTCTTCCGTAAACGAACAGATGTCATACACAAAGTACAAGAAAAAAAAAGATTCACAAAAGAAAAATAAACATTAATGGAATGACCTGGTATAAAAATATGAGTGAAGTTTGAGCCTAAGTGACAAGGAAAAGACGTAGAACTTGTAATTTCAAAAAAAAAAAATATATTAGAAGATATAACTAATGATTTAAAATAAAGGCTAAAATAAAGACACCATTGAATAAAATAGAAAAGTAAAAATAAAGATTTAAATTTAAAAATAAGTAAAGTAAATTTCATAGTGATCCAATTTTGTGTGTGGATGTTTTGACAATATGTCCTAGACAATTAAGTTAAAGTAGATGAGTAAAGCCCACGGCTAGAAATATTTAAAATCCGGAGAACTACATAAGTGTGCCCCCCCCCCAAACTGGAGAGTCACGAAAATCAGTTGGAAAGGGCCCCCATTCCGTTATGCGTTAGGGACTAGAGTCCCGTATGTCCCCCCCCCCCACATACTTCTACCCACAGGGCAGGGGCCAATGTGGAGTTCTTAAGATTTAAAAAAAAAAAACTGTAAGGCCTTCAGCCAAAATAGTATGTCAATGTAAAACAATATTTTAAAAATAAACGCTATGTCCGAAAAAGGGACTGCAGCGGAGATCGATGAGGGAAGTATTTGAGGTTTCCGCTGCAACCTCCCTTTTTCTTTAAAAAAAAAAAAAAAACATTATTAAAAATGTATGTGGAAAAGGGTTCCGGAATACCGTTCCAGTGCTTTATCCAGAAAAAAGCATTACTTTCAACTTTCAGCCATTTAAAATATTTTTGAAAGAAAAATTGTAGTAAATGACTTTAACAAAAATTAACGTGCACTTAAAATAAATCCTTTGGTGACGACAAAAATTACAAAAAATAATAGCCATGTTTTTGTTTTTTAAAAAATAAATTAAGAAACATTAAGATTATTTTTCTTCTAAAATTAGGAACGCACCCTCGGGATTTAATAAAGGCATCCAAATGATTTCCATTCAGAGTCAAATGTTTAACCTTGACATCCCAATAACAGTGTATTGATGGTAACTTGCCAAACTCGTCCCGATTAATGTTTGGGTCTGAGGCTCGCAGCTCGTCAACTTGACCAAGTTTTAAAAAATGCACGAAGTATCCAAACTTGAGGTGTGGTAATTGGTTTACAACAAAGTAACATGTTTTTTAATAACATTAAACTCAATAATACATCGAATCATGTTTGAAACTGATCATTGTAGGACCGAGCGATAGAAATAAACAAGTAATAAAAAACTCGAATGAGTATTTAAACGAAACTTCCAACAAAGAATTTCCCTTTTTTTTTAATTCAAGGGAAACCATTCTAGATTACATTTTAAAAGTAATTTCAAATCAGTAATTCTCAAACTAACCAAAATATGATGTCATTTCCCCTCACGCTACATCACACCAAGAATGTGTCAATATAAAGCGCACCACAAGGGGGGGGGGGTGAAACCAAAATATAAAATTCTGTATGTTCTCATTATTTGGCACTTGAAAACTCGGATGAGTTTTATGGGTAAAGTCGTGAGGGGGTAACACCTATAAACCACCCCCCCCCCCGGGCGACACCTAAAATATTTCATTTTTTGTTATCCACATAATCATGGAATACGACCCGCTTTGCAAAATGTTTGGATGGCCCTTCCGGAGTCCTTAAAAGTAAAGCCATAAAAATTCCCATTTGCTAAACATACATCTTATCGCAATCAATTGTTTTTTTCGCCTACTATTTTCCCCCAATATATGCAAATGTCGAATGAGTGTATGAAATGCTCGCTCTCGGCTAAGTACTCTCAAGCGTTGAAACACCACCTCATCATTTGGTCTGCTCAGCCATACATAGACATGTATATATATTTTTGTTGTTTCATATGGCCTCGCTTCCCCTTGTTTGCCTCCCATCCAACGACATTTGTTCGGGCTCATGTTGTTGATTCGCTCATCTCAGGTTGACTATACACAACAGCTGTCCTCAAAAATCACGCCATAATAAACCCCAAACAAAGAGAGCGAATAAATGTCTTTTTTTTTCACATAAAAATCAGTCACGTACAGAGATAAGTGCAACATATTGGGAGAAGTTGATGAGTACATTGATTTTATTCCTGTAATATAATTTCTTTGTTTGCAAGCTTACTTTTTGGTTTTATAGCAATATTGAATTTGCC
>MUZC01004604.1:845708-867668 GCA_002072015.1 Radix auricularia | reverse complement strand
CCCCCCCCCCCCAAAAAAAAAAAATAAATAAATAAATAAAATAAAAAAAAAAATAAAAATGTAACGGCCCTTGTAAAGTTAAATCCCATGCCATGAATACTGACTGAGTCCAGGGAAACGTAAGAACAAAACTTCTTGTCGGTTTATATCTCAGGACCAACCCCCCCCACCTTTTTTTTTTGGTTTTGTTTTCGTCAACTGGGTCAGAAACTTCTCTCTCGAAGCTTTTGAAATTGTTGTGGAGGAAGTGATTAAGTTGGTGGAGAACTATTATTATGGCGGGTAACCACCAGTAAGGGGCCCCGACTCAGATGAATGACAGGGGTATACCTAAACCAGATTATGATATCCCTTTGGCGACATTGTTAGAGGGTGGGCGGGTTGTTGGAGAGACATCCTTTTCAAATCGGCTGATTTGGTACAACAGTAATTTTGTGTGTGCTAAAGTCTATCCGTTGAGCCTCTGAGATAGATTTAAACCTCATCTTACTTTTCATGACGTTTTTTGTCTGACTGTGTGCTCATGTGTTTTCGCACGTGTGTGTTGGACTATGGGGGGCCGCTCATAAATGACGTCATGCGATTTTAGCCGATATGTTTTACCCCACTCCCCTCTCGTCAAACTTCATCCAGAAAACTTAGAACCCCCTCCAATATGTCGTTACAAAGCTTTTTACACCCCCAGCCCCTTGAAAGCGATATTTTCTATTTGAAAACAAGCGTGTTTTAAATCACTTTATTGTCATTATAATATGTATTTAGTGTAAGCTGTCACTCTAACATCGTAACATGCCTGAATCCATGTAAAATTTCATAAAATAAATAGTAAAAAAAACTCGTTAAAAAACAAGTTCTTCACAATAAATCTTAAATATACGAGACATAACCATAAGGATGTTCATTATAACGCAGGGCAAAACAATCCGAAAATACACAATTCTAGTTATGTCTCGCGAAACGTGTTTAATATAATGCGCACCGATCGTGAATATATTTTAAAAAAGTGATGCCAATGGCATGCGCACCTTATTGCGCGACATGAAAGGTTGTTGAACATATTATGCACCACAACACTCTATCTCAAAAAATTAACGTGATATAAAGAGATAAATAAAATACTTTAAAAATTCAATAAATCATTAACTGTCCATTTGATCGATTTGAAATTTTGATACACCATTTTTACCATTGGCATAAAACTTCATGCAAAATTTCAGCTCACTGGCATACGAAAAAGTGAATTAAAAATCGATCCAAAGTATATTTTGGAAAGCTGGGTCTGTCTGTCGTACTGTCGTTTGGTCGCAAGGCTCAGACACCACAAATTAAATTAAATGATTTAAAAATCAAATATTTCAGTGTAACTCTGATTTTAAGTGGCCTGTTTTGACGTGACGTCACAATTCTTAATCTCCCCCCTTCCACCTCGTCACACATAGTCCCAAATGTGCGGATCCCCTGCTCCCTACCCCTAGGCTCGTGACATCACAGATGGACGGCCATTATGTGAGAGGGTCCATGTTTGAGGGGAAGCATGGCTGTTAGTGAGTCTATGCGTGAGGTTGTGCTCGTTTTGGATCGGTGTATGCAGATGGTGTGGGTGGGCGTATATGTGTTTTGGTATGTGGTACGTGAATTTCAGGGTATCGATACTGGCCTGTATGTAATTATGTTTGTGTATGTGTGTGTGTTTCCAGTAAGTTGCTAAAAAAGATTCTCAAAATATTATATTTGTATTTTCCCTTTATTTCTTAATATGTTTACCTTCTTCTTTTTTAAAACTCTCTTCTTATTTTTCAACACCGAAAACAGGTAGAAGGTCATTTGAAATTCTGAATGAACAGCAATAATGAGGATGGCCTCCTTTCATAGCGCTAACTGTCAAGGCCAGTGCATCCAGCATGCTCATCAGGCTCCGATGGCTTCCCTCCATAGCGCGTACTGTCACGTGAGAAAGATCATTGGTAGAAAGGAGATCACGTGATCAAAGGAAGACAGAGTCCCCCCAGCATGCATAGAGAGATCAGGTTGTGAGGCACTAGGAGAGTTCTATCTTAATTTGTGTCGCTGATGAGTTTTAATTTGTAGAAAGTGTGCATACGTTCAGTTGCTGCATTAAAGTTGTTTGTGGTTACCAAGGACTTCTATATTTTCATTGTGAACAAGAGATTGTTGTTAATTAACGCCTACAAGAGAGAACGAGGTCAAACAAACCGCGTTACATTTACTGTCCCGGTCAGTGAATCGAGCATGCTCATCAGGTTCTGATGGCTTCCATCCACAGCACTGAAAATCCTACATGTGGAAGAAATCAGCAGTCCTGAGCCTGCGCTCTTCATGGGGCTTCCCAGAAAACCCCCCAGCCCTCTGGCCCCCTAAGGGGTGCGAAAGCTGGGAAGCCCCCCCGGAGCGGTCGCTGCTACAAGCGGCCGCCGGGGCGTCCAGGGCGCTGGGCCGAAAACGCCTCCCACTAAAGTGTTCCTCCCGAGGGAGATGTGGAATTTTCCTACGGTGACTCGCTATCAACATAGTATCACTTTGGCGCCACCACGGCAAAGCTTACGAGCCTTTATAGTTTAGATCGCCGCAAAGCCATCCACAGCACTAACTGTCCCGGTCAGTGAATCTTGCATACTCTTTAAGCTCTGATGGCCTCCGTCCATAGCGCTAACTGTCAAGGCCAGTGAATCCAGCTTGCTCATCACGTTTTGATGGCCCTCTTCCATAATGCTGACTGTCCCAGTCAGTGAATCCAGCTTGCTCATCAGGCTCTGTTCCAAAAATTAAAATATAAAGTATTCAAACTTTTCTTCAATTTATCTTTGTTTTCAGCCCCTTCACAAATTCCCGAAGAGTCTTCCTTAATTTAGGCGCAGCTGATTTAAAAGAGCACACGCCAAGTGACTGCCCTCAGACCCAACACAGGAACACGTTTTGAAGTTAATTTGTTCAAACGCTGCGGTCCTGAACCAGATAGAGGCAGCTTATGAATGGCGGCTAGCTAGTTAATAATCCATCAGACAATACCTACACTAATGCGTGACTATACTCCATTAACAATGATGCAGTGAATATGCTGCAGTGACTATGCCTCAGTGACTCTGCTCAGAGGCGTCACTAGGGTTGGTGTCACCCGGGGCGGTAGCTCATGGTGTCACCCGGGATGGTAGCTCATGGTGTCACCCCCTCACGATTTAACCCAAAGAACTCCTCCGAGTTTTCCAGTGCCAGATTACGGGAATATAAAGCATTTTATAGTCTGGTGTCACCCCCTGATGGTGTCACCCGGGACGGCCCGCCACCACCACACCCCCTAGCGACGCCACTGATTCTGCTGCATTGACTATGCTGCGGTGACTATACTCCAGTGACTATACTCCAGTGACTATACTCAAGTGACTATACTCCAGTGACTATGCTGCAGTTACTATGATGCAGTGACTATACTCCAGTGACTATACTCCAGTGACTATACTCCAGCAACTATACTCCAGTGAATTGGTTTAGCCTACGTCTAAGCATGACACACAATAAAACTAATTTCAAATTCTTTTCTGAACGTGAATTTATTTTTATTACTTGTATTCATTTGTGCTGAGGAAGGTGTTAGCCAAAACTCTTACATGTGCATTAGCGCATAGATAAAACTTTAATTCCTGGTTTAGATAACACAATTTGTGTGTGTTGTACATTATTTTACCCTCTACCACTTGATCTCAGGTGGCCGCCCCCCCCCCCACACCAGCGTCGTTATTTTCACCAGTCCAAGCCCCAACATATTGTGCCGGTTGACACACAGGTTTGAGGACAGAGAACGATTGCACAAATAACTTCAGACGACAGCTTGTCAAATTAAGGCAGTGATCAAGTACTAGAGATGTATAAGATATAAGATGTTGAAATCCGATAGCAGCAATAAAATGAGATTATCAAACTAAAGTTGCGACAAGCATCCATGTTGGCCGCGTAATATTTGATAACACTGCGATACGATTATTCATATATCAGTGCAATAAAGATGATCTGAAAGAGAAAAGGAGCTCTAATAAACATTTTTTTTACATTTAACCTTCGTTTATCTCTGTTTATCCGCTCTAAAAATCAAGTGAATTGGATTCTTTAGTTATAAATTGAATAATTTCGTAGTTAGAACATAGATAATGTCACTACAAGCTGTAATAGAGCTTGCTAGTCAAGAAACACCCTGTGGTCTGGGTAACAACTGTCTTTAATCAATCCTTCAATCATCTCCTGTTACATCGTCAACCTTACATTAATAGCCAGCCATCGTCACTGTTCACGACCATATACATTATTCGCAGTTCACAGCACAAACCACGTGTTTCATACTCGGTCAACTCGCACGCTCATTGCACGTCAATGATACAAAACAAGGCGTCTCTCACGGAACTTAAATAATTTCATTCAACATTAGTAGAGGCTTCTGACCAATGACCGACGCCGCGTGGAAATATAGAATTACCGCGAAGCAAATTTTATAAAATATTTTGCAAACTAAATTGATGCTCTGCAAATTTGCACACTAATTTTTGTACTATGCACACTAATTTTTGTACTTTGCACACTAATTTTTGTACTATGCACACTAATTTTTGTACTATGCACACTAATTTTTGTACTATGCACACTAATTTTTGTACTTTGCACACTAATTTTTGTACTTTGCACACTAATTTTTGTACTATGCACACTAATTTTTGTACTTCGCACACTAATTTTTGTACTTTGCACACTAATTTTTGTACTTTGCACACTAATTTTTGTGCTTTGAACACTAATTTTTGTACTTTGCACACTAATTTTTGTACTTTGCACACGGACCAACAAACCTAAGAAGGACTTTTTGCTTGTGACATGATTTAGTAACTATTACATTCACATCACACTATCAATTAGAATTTGCGAACAAGAAATGTTAGAAGTTATAATCATATTTTATCAATTTACGTTCAATTCCTCACGCAGTTCTTGCACAACCACTAACCTATGGACAACTTTAATGTGATCACAGTGTTTGGTTACCCCGATAAAGTGAAGTCGCAAAATTCTAATAACGAATAGCGAAGTGGTGAGGGATAACTGTAAACAGTTAAAGGGCGTCACTCAAGGTGGTGGTGGTGGGGGGTTGATAGTGTAGCACAAAATTTTAAATTCATCATTTGAATGCATATTTTGTCAAGAAACTTTAGCCGATCGGAAAATTCTCTCAAAACCGCTGCCATTGTTTGGCGAGTTTAATTATCTCTAGTGCTCTTGATATTTTCGTATGACCATTTCAAGTACAGTGCAGCTTGTTCTTTATATTTCTGTGGGCTCAGTGGGTCTATTGGGCTTAATGAATGTACGTGGCAGCTTGTAATTATATTTCTGTGGGCTCAGTGTGTCTGTAAAGCTACCCGTATGTAGGTGACAGCTTGTATTTACATTTCTGTGGGCTCAGTTAATCGGTTAGGCTACCAGTATGTAGGTGTTGGCTACCTGTATGTATGTGTTGGCTACCTGTATGTACGTGTTGGCTACCTGTATGTAGGTGTTGGCTACCTGTATGTACGTGTTGGCTACCTGTATGTACGTGTTGGCTACCTGTATGTACGTGTTGGCTACCTATATGTATGTGTTGGCTACCTGTATGTACGTGTTTGATGTAACTTAGTTTTCACAAGTGGAGAGCTTTGCTCATTAGCATGAAAATAAATTATCCTCAACAATGCACTAAAATGAGCGTAAAATAAAAACACACGGAACAATTCGATAATTTAAGTATAGTTTTATTTGTTTTATTTCTTAGCGAAAACAAAAGAAGGAATTTAACAAACTGAACTTATGAAATAATATTATATAATTAATACGCCACATTCATAAAATCATAAATAAATATTTCTTGTAAAAAATGTATGTCCATGTAAGTTAGAATAAATACATTAATTCAAAATTTGAGCAAACTAAAGCGCAAAAAGAGAAAAAACAAACTCAGAGCCCCATGTGGGTAAGCTAAATATGACCACACTATACAATAAACGACAACCAGCTGTAACACCCTTATACTTATATAAACTAAAGACAGTGTCGCCAAGACAATCAAACACATGCCAACGTATCTCTTCGCACACCCTGCGACTAAATACAAGAACATGAGTGAAACGCCTCAGTCAGGAGGCGAAAATACAAGAGAGCGTGTTGATGTACTCGACTCTGTAGGTGACCCACCAAGAAGGGGCTTAGGGCAAATAGAGGTTCAGACATTTGGGGGAGAGATATATTAGTTAGTTATGAATGAAAAAATGTGGTGGGACAGACCTTGCATGGACTGTGGTGCCAATGATGATGATATGATATGAGAAAATTAGCATTATTTTTTTTACGGGTTACATCACACGTAACTGAAATTTTTAAAGTTTGACAATTCTTGCATTCACATGAAAAAATATGAAGTGACAATATATTTTATAACACATCATGAAGTGACAATATATTTTATAACACATCATGAAGTGACAATATATTTTATAACACATCTACACGTGAGGTTTGACTGATTATTATACATTTTCTAAATACATGTTAAATAGATATGGATAAAAATCTTACAAGAACATGTTATTATTACAATATTTTGTAAAAAAAATAAAACATATCTACTAAGTAGTTGTTATTAATATACTCGATCTTAAGATGTTCAGGCACTTGTCATTGATTAGGTTTAAAAAAAAGGTTTGGGGGGGAGGGATGGTAACGGTAGGGAATCAAAATAATAATACGTATATGCATTTAGTGTTCAAAGATTTGAATTGAAGTTTTTATATACACACAATACAGCCCTTTACCTATTTTAAGAAGATAAAAAATTACTATTTGGTTTTTCCTTTTCTTTTTCAGATAAACACATTTGTAAACTCTGTTTTCTTCATAAGATTCAAAGTATTTGAACACAGGCCATTTAAATTATGCTTCATTAAAATTACAATAATAAAATAAACCCCCAAAATATTGAATAGCTAATAATTTAGCAATGTGCTTAAAAACGTGTGATCGATTACATGGGTGGTATTAGAGAGTTTGTGAATATTTACAGCCAATGACATTGTAATGTTACAGATGGCATAGTCAGGGCCTAAGTATTTGTTAACAACTCTCTCAAGATTAAATAACAAAAGAAAACGAACATAACCTCAGAAAATTAACGTAAATAACCGTCCACAGTTTAAATCACAAACATTACGTTGAAAATGAAATTGAACTGATATTAAAACCTTATTAGAAAATGGGTATTTTATAGTCAGGAAAATGAGATTCCTTGTAACTAACAACATTTTCAAACGACATTATACAAGCTAAAAAAAAAACAACAACCCAGAACACCCAAAGTATTGTGTCACAAATGTATTCTCTTGACAAAAGATCACAGTATAAGATACCCTTTGTCTTGACACCTAAAAGCACTAATCAATGTGTGAGTGTGTAAAGTAAAATGGCGGAAGATAATAAAAATTGGCTGGAGTTTTTAAATATATTCCCACATTAGAAAATATACCGTAAGTATGCTGTATTGTATCTTTTGATTTTCTGTTTTTAAAAATTACATTTTTTGAAACTTTATTGGCCTCACATTAGTTCAACATTCCTTGATATAAAAAAAAACAACATTTTCATGTTTTTAACTGGTCAAACTTGTTACGTATCTAGGCATTGTTACCTATTTTTTTTTGTTGTTTTTCCCTTGACCTGTTGCGGTCGAGAGACGGGTAGAAAATTCCCGAGGTTGTCTGCCCCTTTTGTGTAATGAGTTTTTTTTTAGCGGCGGCGAGTTCAAGCCACACAGACCGTGTGACCGGTCCTTGACCTGTGTGTTTTCATCTGGTCAAAAATATGATGTTTTATTTTTCCGTCTCTTTAGAGAAGGTTCTAGCTCTGTCTTGTTGTTCACTTGTCCTGTTCTCTAGTATTTCGAGAAACTACTAGAGTTGTCTCGAGCTCGACGCGCGGTGGACTATAAAAAGACCGCCCGTATAACGTTGGGACAAGACATACGGAGACAGCCGTGAGACAGAATAGCGGAGACTTTGCGTGACCCCTGCGTGGTATTGATAGTGTAAGTTAAGATTTTTTCCTTGTCAAGGCCTTGCTGGTAATTGTAGTTATATTTTAAAACTCTTGAAGTGTAATATTTTTACATGCCATTTTTGTAAAAGGGTTTGGTCAACCTATCAATTCTGTATTGAGTAGATGTTTGTGTTTTTTTTTTGCTTGTAACTTAATGTGATTCATTTAAAAGTACTATTTGATTTAAATTTTATTAAACATTAAGTTAATATTTTACTTTCCGATTTCTTGTGTTATTCATTGTAAGTCTGTGGTTAAATTCAGACTTAAGATGTGACACAACTGCTTTTTCTATTGTCACGTTCCCCTAGACAAGCCAATACAAATTAGAATAGATAGAATTCAATTCGTAATACGTGACAAACTGAAGACGAGAAAAAATGATAATGTATTAATTAAAAATAATTTCACTCGAGTATTTATAAATTATAAATAAGTTATGCAAAAATTCCAACGTTACTGTACTAAAGTTACTCAATAAATTTGAAGCCAGATCAAATTTGCCAGTGTCAAGACTGTGTCCTACTGTAGTGTTGTGTTAGATATCTCAGTGTGAATAATATCTCTTGCTGTTTGAAAATAATAACTTGCCTGTTGCGGAAGGTTTATTTCATTGCACAGGTGTTTGAAAAGAAGTTGTGGTTACAAGAGTTGATTCAATTATGCCATAAAACCTTCTATGAATGCTAAAACTTTTTTTTTTTAAAAAGGTATACTGTAAAAGGCAGCTTGTATGTTTTCTACATTTTTCCATGGTGCCATGAATTGCATTCATTCAATCATAAAGATCTCAGATAAATTCATCACAGCCTACACACACAAGGACAGACACACACAAGGACAGACACACACAAGGATAGACACACACAAGGACAGACACACACAAGGACAGACACACACAAGGACAGACATACACAAACTCACAGAAACACTCATGGAATGTAACTAAGATAATAATTTTTTAAAAAAAATTAAATTTACACAAAATAGTTCATACAAGTATTTTCCCGTTGTCTGTAGCCACAAGGATATGTTATGATACCATACTTCAACTATAAAAGAATGCCACATCTGCAAACTTCTTTCAAAAGCCTACATAACAAGACCTGGATTTCTTCTCCTGTAAAGAGTATTTTGTTGGGGTTATTTTCCAGTTTAGGGGAAGGGAAAATGAAGTCTGCTTTTTATGCCCAGTGAAATCAGATTGAGATTCCATACATTTTGTCATAGACCTGTTCATATCCTGTGTGTGATGTGTGTCGGCACGGGAGAAAGCAGGATTTCACCTCCCCACTCACTCCCCACACACTTTTTCTCCAATCTCAGTGAGTGGAATAGCAAACTTTATCTAGTACTTACGTATATTAAAACATATACATTAAAATATCATTAACTAATCCCTTTAATTAACTCCCTATAATTATATACAAAGTATTATTAAAAACTATTTTAAAAAAACCAAAACTAAATATGATCACCGCTTGAGGTAATGAACTTCGTAACACATCGTCCTTGTTATGGGGTACCCGTTGATGTTGGTGGCGCAGGCAAAGTTCTTGTGGACGTAGAACTTTTTGAATCCGGCTCTCTCGATGGCCTGTAGGGCCTTCAGCCTGGGCAGCAGATAGTCGCGGGAGGATGAAGTCACGTGGTACTCCATCAGCAGCTGCCGGACGTTCTTGAGCTCCCCGGCCTCCACTAGTTGCGGGATGGCGGGCCACTCGGAGCTCTCTATGTCGATTTTGATGACGTCAATCTGTGCATTTTGGTGGCCGAGGAGCTTCCGAATATCAGTTAGAGAGTAGAGGGGCCATTTTTTGTCATTGGTGTATGTCTTACCATCAAGACCTATTCTATAGAAATGTACCAATTCTGATCTGTGGAGCAAAGTCAAAGTTGTTAAAATTAATGTGGAGAAGGAGAATACAAAAATTCAAAGAGGATTAGCTCGAAAACAAATGCAAATATGATAAACTTATTTTTTTAAAAAACTTTGGGGTTACTTTAATATAGTCTATACAAAACATTGGCACATTTAAAAAAAAATAATTTTCTTCATTTAAATTTGTTCCCGATTTTGGGCTCCTTCGTGATCTGTTTTTTTATTGGGGCTGTTATCGATAAATTTAAATTAAATCGTTAACTTGTGAAAAATTACCGTATAATTAATAGATAATTTTTCGAATTGCCAAGAATGTTTAAATGAAATTATAGCAATTCATGGGTGCTGATTTCAAAACTGCCGATGCTTTCCCTGAATTGGCTCTAGTTTCTGAGATATTGGGCACCCATAAAAATATGATTGTACATATAAATCATTGTGTAAAACAAATGAAATAAGTTTGTCTTCTGTTGTGTCTCATTGAAATTAATATATCTGAAGTTTTACAGCGCCATTTCTGAAGCATAAAAGCGGTTGGAAATATTTTATTTTGTTACGAACTAGAGATTATATATTTTGATGACGTCATGGCGTTATGACATCACCACGAATTTGAGATCGATGACGAGTTTATCGCTTGTGAAGTTTGTAGAATATTTGTCTCTGTATATCTCGTTGTAATTAGTGAGTAAATCTTGTGTATTGCGTCACATTGTATTGTTTTAATTTGAAGATTGATTGTATTATATTACTTACAGTGTAATTAACCTATATCAAGTTAAAACTTGGTTTATTTTTTTCTCTTTTATTGTTGCTTTATAAAGACATGAGTTCATCACGAAGATGGTGCAAAAATAATCCGAATGTATTCTGTTACATCTGTGGAGAATGTATGATTGAAAAGCAAAGAAGAAATATAACCGAATTTGTGCAACAGGCATATTTGGCTTATTTCAGTATGACGCTGGAAGAGCAAGGCAAGTCTTGGGCTCCCCTTAAGGTCTGCAAAAACTGTGTGGAGAGCCTAAGGCAGTGGACAAATGGTGAAAAGAAAAATCTAAGTTTCGGTGTACCAATGGTATGGCGAGAGCCGGAAGACCATTTTGGTGATTGTTATTTTGTATTTTGAATGTTAAAGGCTTCAATCGCCACACGAAATCTAAGTGGGATTATCCTGATCTTGAATCTGCAAGGAGACCGATTCCACATAACAGTGAAGTTCCCATATCAGTGTTTACTGGATTATTAGAGCTCCCACCATCAGACTCCGACGAGGGGCAAGATCTGGAGTTTTTGGCAGATGAAAACATTGGAAGTGATTATGAAGGAAGTTCTTTAATACCTCAACCATTCAGCCAAGAAGAAGTCAATGACCTGAAACTAGACCTAAATCTGTCCAAGCAAGCACCTGAGCTTTCAGCGTCCAGGCTCAATGAAATAAATTTTCTCAAACCAGAAGTTAAAATAACATCTTATCGGAGAAAAGAAGAGTTTATTCTTCCATATTTCAGCCAAGAGAAAGATCTTGTTTACTGTAATGACATCCCTGGACTTCTGCTCCCAGTGGGACTACAAGACTACCATTCCGAAGACTGGTGTCTTTTTATAGACAGTTCCATCAGAAGCTTGATATGTGTTCTGTTACACATTGGTAACCGTTATGCATCTCTTCCCATTGCTCACCCAACAAAACTTAAAGAAGAGTATGAGAATATCAAAATAGTATTGCAGAAAGTCCGTTACAATGAGCATCAGTGGTGAATTTGTGTTGATCTAAAAATGGTAAATTTCTTGCTTGGACAGCAGTCAGGATACACAAAATGCCTATGCTTCATGTGCCTTTGGGATAGCAGGGCAAGGCAAGATCATTAGACAAGAGTGACATGGCCTGCAAGGGAAACCATGACTGTAGGTAAAGAAAATATCATCAACAAGCCACTGGTTGACATAAATAAAATCATTCTCTCACCGCTTCATATCAAATTAGGTTTAATGAAACAATTTGTTACGGCTTTGGACAAATCTGGCGATTGTTTCAAGAATATTTGCAGATCATTCCCCGGATTGAGCTTGGAGAAGCTGAAAGCTGGTATTTTTTACGGTCATCAGCGATCGAAATTTTACTAATTTCATGGATCACATTCAAGCATCTTCATGGAACAGTTTTGTTTAATTTTAATTGTTTTAATTCTTAAGTAATAACAGAGCAGAGAATTACGAAGAACTTGTGCAAGATATGCTCGCTAACTTCAGAAACATTGAAGCAAATATGAGCATCAAGGTACATTACCTGCACAACTGCACAATCATTGAGACGAATTTCCAGCTAAACTTGGAGACTTTAGTGAGGAACAAGGCGAGAGATTTCATCAGGATATGAGGGTGATGGAGGAAAGATATCAAGGAAGATGGGACATACATATGATGGCTGACTACTGTTGGAGCCTTCAGCGCAATTGCCCCAACGACACACAAAAAAGGAAGTCGAGCAAACAGCGATTTGCTAATGCATCACCATTGACAATTAACATATTGATCAATTAATTATATATAATACTATTACACATATTTTTTAACAAATGTCTTTGAAATTTGAAAATTTTTAATTATCTCGTAAAATAGAGCCAATCTAGCAAAAGCACTTAAATATTTTAAATCAGCATAGATGACTTTGTATAAAATTATTCAAATATCACTGGCAATGAAATTACTGTTTACCAGTGATTAATCATTTATTAATAAACCAGAAAAATTATATAAAACAACCTCTTCAATTTAATAGCTATTTTATCGATTAAAGTAATTTTAATAGATACACAAATTTACCGATTAATTGAAAAATTAATCGTTAATTTCCGCAGCCCTAGTTTTTATAGAAAAAACTTTTTGTATTAAAATAGTGAATATTATCACTAGTCTTTGTCTTGAATGTTTCTAATCACATTTTAAATGTCATAAAGTTGTGGCACGCCTCTAGCCTGAGTTCTAAAAAGCCAATGAGATCATTTATTTACTTTTATTCCTCTAAACCCACAGCCTCGACAGTAAAATGTGTTTTACTGCCTCTGTTTATTTTTGTTATTTATTGTTCATAAAATAAAGTAAAAAAATTCTTATCCTTATAAAAAAACAAACGTCTCCAAATTTAATCGACTTACAACAAAGTGATCATCTCAACTTTATTTTGATAGTACCCGAAACCTTTTCACCGCCTATTGTTTTGAGTATACAGGTCACCCTTTTCCTGACTCAAACACAGGAAAAGAATTTCTAGTATTTTTCCCCCACCCCAACCCACCTTCAGTTTGATTTTCACCAATTTGGGAAAAATTGCACAAACTGCTTACATGCTAATGAAAATTGGTTAATCTTCAAATTGAAATTATTTAGAGCCATTTTTAAAAATATTGTTTTTATTATTTTTTTTAATGTTTATTCTTTGCAAGCGTGTGGTGGATCATTCATATACAGTCAATGGGCAATTATTATATATTTATCATTGACATGGGCAATTTTTTACATTTTAGCTTTATTTGAAGTGTCCCCTTATTAAATTGATCACTAACAGATCAATGTCGCCATAGAAAAGTATTCCCATGCAGTCCTGGCCTATAGCTTTCACCTGTTAACGTTCAGTTCCATTTTGTCCATGCTGGGGTCGAACGAGTACACGTGACAGCCGTAATTCTTGGAGGCATCGTCGTCAAAAGAGAAGTCGTAGCTGATCCCAAACGAGTAGATGATGCAAGGGGATCGGGGTCGTATGTCGGGATCGTCACAGATCTCCCAGCCTCCATCGCCGATTTTACCCATGCGAAATTTTCTACGACACAATACCTGAAAATGGACCGCGCAAAATAGTAATTATAGACAGACGACAGACAGACAGTGAGTGGGTGGATGGATTGATTGATGGATGGACAGATGGGTGGGTGGGTGGGTGGATGAATGGATGGATAGGTGGAAAATACGAGAAAGCTCATTTACATCCTTCTTTGTTGAATATAGAACTATATGTAACTCTATAATATATTTTATAAAATTCCCATTTCATTCAGGCGTCATAGTAGAATGACCCATCCCACAGCCGCTAACATGCACAATGGAAACAACAACAAAGAGACCGCTTAACAAGCCTGGTTAACACGGCTGTCTTAATTAACTTACATCCGCGTTATCTGGGTAACTATGCATGGTCATAATGAGCTCTGCGTCGGTCAGTTTATCCACATCCAGCTTGGTCAAGTTGAGGACGTAGCCGTTGCGCCTAACGTGTGCCAGCGGACCTGGTGTTGTGCAATAAAGGAGTCACTGATTAGAACAGGCGACAATGGAAAGTTTCGGTGATCATGTGGTAGAGTATTATGATAGTAACTAAAGCATTATAATGTTGTTGTTTTTTATGTAACTCAACTTTTATATTCACTATATCCTTTTTGTTGAGTACAAAAGTTTATGAATATATATATAGTGTGTTTTTCAAAGTAATTTTTTGAGCACAAATATAGAGAAGCTTGAAATGAATATACAGTATAGACTGAAAGAGGAAATTATAATCCATGACACATGAAGAAACACACCTGTTCCAACATCCTCAGCAAATAGCAACGGGTTTGTGTTGGAGGCGACCTTCGCTGGTTGGCCTGCCTCTGTAATCAATAGAAACATTATGTTATTGTAAGACAAACAAAGGTTGTTGACACATGGCAGTATAGAGTATATGTGGGATATGTTTGTCTTGTCATTATCTCGCGAGGCCTGTCTAGGCAAATACGGCGTCTATTTTTTCGAGCGAATCTTTACTTGTTAGCCCCAAATTTGTCAATAAATAGACTATATATAGGATTCGGGCTTGATAGCGACTGTCAAAACAGGACTGTCATAAAGACGACCTCACAAGGGTGACGTAATCAGATTGGTGACTTTCAAAACAGCGATTGTCTGAATGGCGACCGCATTATAACTTCGAATGTTGCGATAGCGACTTTTATTTTCTCTTTTGCTTGTGATAATGTTTGAAAAACTTACTCTGGCCTGTAGTGAAGTTCATAAAAGGAAGTGACATGATACGCCATGAAGGTTTTTTTGTACACGAAGGACAAAAAAAAAAGTAATACAATTAAGTCACAACACGGGATCCACTAGGAAGAATTGTGCTGGAGACAATCGTCGATGTTACTGAAGAAGTTACAGCATCTGTTGGGTCTTCCACAAATCTGCGTCCGATCATCAAATGGAAAAGGAAATCAACAATAACAAACCTCCGTGCTCCTGCTACTGTTGGAAAACTGAGACAAACAACAGACCAACGAAGATTCCTGCTTTATGACAGTGGGCGTAGATATGTTATTCGGATGCTTATTTTCACCACAGACCAGTTTCTTCACACGTCACACGACTCCACACGCTGGATGTGTGATGGTACATTCAAAGTATCACCAAGCGTATTTTATCGAGTGTGCACTGTGAATGCTTTGATAAGGAACTATGTACTTCTTTGACTTTTCGTTTGGCGCCCAAATAAGCAACATGGCACACAGAGACGTCACTAGGGTTGGTGTCACCCGGGGCGATAACTCATGGGTTCACCGGGGGCGGTAGCTCCTGGTGTCACCCCATTATGATTTAACCCATAAAACTCCTACGAGTTTTCCAGTGCCAAATAAATGTAATATATAGAATTTTACTTCCGGTGTCACCCCCTGATGGTGGCACCCGGGGCGGCCCGCCCCCACCGCACCCCCTATCGACGCCGCTGACGGCACATACAGTCAAATGTTGACAGAAACCAAATCATTGAAACCTGGACTCGCTCAAAGGAGTCTACAGATTGACTAAAAAAATTCAATTAGGAAAACGGACTACAACGGTTATAGTAACACAAGAGGAAAGTTTTTTGAAGGCATTGAAAATGCTCCTAGCTCTTGCCTTTCTATCTGTGGATGAAGTGAACGATGTTTGGATAACTGGTGGCAGAAGACCAGAAGTGGAGATAGAAGAGAGTCTTTATTTCCTGTATATATGTGGAGTGTGAAAGCTCGACAAGATTTCGTACTGCCACGAGTTAATAATCAGCTCCTAATTTGTCAAAATGCTTTCCAGGAATCATCTCTAACTCATAATTCTTCCATCTTCAGATGTATCGATGATTTTAGACGGAAGGAAGCTTTTAGACAGAAGGAAGCTTTTAGACGGAAGGAAGCTTTTAGACGGGGGGAAGCTTTTAGACGGACGGACGCTTTTAGACGGACGGAAGCTTTTAGACGGAAGGAAGCTTTTAGACGGAGAAAGCTTTTAGACGGAAGGAAGCTTTTAGACGGAAGGAAGCTTTTAGACGGAAGGAAGCATTTAGACGGAAGGAAGCTTTTAGACGGAGAAAGCTTTTAGACGGGATTAAGCTTTCAGACGGGATTAAGCTTTCAGACGGGAGGAAGGTTTTAGACGGAAATAACGTACCCAGCTGGTACAAGGCAGAGACCTGACTGCGAATGAAAAAATACGTGATGTTTGGTACCACCTCCCCCTCCCCCGCTTGCTAGGAATCCATGGAGAGGGTGCGAAAGGACGCAGTGATTTTGACTGAGCCCCACCCCTCCCTATTCACATCAGAGTCTGTGTTCTCGGGTCTGTACAACTGTGACCTGATTTTTTGTTTAGTGACAGCGTACATGTATTTTTTAGGATGTTCTGGACCCTTTTTAGTTACGAAACAGGTTGTTTTTCTCGTTAAAGTTAAACCCATAACTTTCTAAAAGAAATACTGTGAAAAGAAGAAGGAGGGGATTTAGATAGGAGAAGAGAACAGAGACAGAGAAATCTCCCTCGTCGCACGAGCTAGTCGGACCACTATTTGTTATTGTTACCTGATATTTTTAACCTCCTGCTGTAAACGCCAACGCTATCAGCTATTATTTGAGTGTTTATCTTTTTACATTATTAACTTTGTTATTGTTCGATAGTGTTATAAGCTAAGAGTTAGCAAATTATCTCTCTATTTATACAAATCTCATCATGGTCCAACCATGCCGGACACCAAGAAAGTACTAAGCTGTCTGACCCCACCGACCAATCACATTGCAAGAAAAGGTAGTAAACATCGTAAAGGTGGGGGGGGGGGAGTATTCAAAATTTCTTTGAATTGAAGTCAATTCCGATGTTTTTTCAGAACAACAAAATAAAATGTATTTCGTAGCGTAATATTTTATCATTCGCCTAACACGCGGAGGTCGCAGGTTAAATCCCCAGCTAAGACATTACTTTTTAATTTTTAAAAATGTTTTTGTTTTTTCCCATTCATTTCCCACTATCTTTTCGATTACCATAACAAGCACAAGACGAGTGGGAATAAGCTTGACGAATAGCCGTTGTCGGGTTATGCCAATTAGTTTATGGTTGGCAAGCTGTGTGACAAGTGGCTATTAACCACAATGCACATGTTTCCATGTGGCTATTAATCACAATGCACATGTTTCCAGATCAACGATGCGTCGCAGTTATCTTCGCATCCGAGGTTCATTCGCGTTGTTCTGATTTCATCATGATGTAGTTTGTGTCTGTTCACCCCCCCCCCCATTTCTTTGTACTATCTTAGAGAAAATCTGCGGCGTATGCTATGCCGCGGACATCTAGTAAAATTCTTTTCCTAACACAGGTATCGTGTGGTATTTATTATTTATTTCATTTTATTAAACCGAGAACTGCAGTCAATTACCTTGTTTTAATTTTTCATTTTTGTGTTTCGTCCGTATTAACGAGCTCATCAATCAATTACTCTAACATTTATATTAAGTTAGAGTCAATATCACCGACGGACGTAACACGTGACAATTAACACGAAAATCACTGCTGTACAGCAACATCGTGTGTTTTCAACTGTCAGCCACGTATTGTTATGCGTGTTTGTGTGTTATCATCTGTCGCCATTTGTTTGATGTTGGGTAAAGAAATTTGTCTAAAATGTCGCTGTCATGACAATTGCTCTTTAATTACATTCGCTATCATGTGATCGCTGTTGTGACGGTCGCTGTATCAAAACAATCACTATTTTTAAGTCGCGTTTATGAGAGTCGCTGTTTTGACAGTCGCTATTAGGAACCCGAGCCTCTATTTATAGCTTGGATAAAAAAATCCCCATAGTCAATAGTTCTTCAAAAGACTTGAGTTAATAATTAATTTCACGTTTGAAATTTTTTTTAAAAAAAGAGAGATCTGAAAGATATCCAGCAAAGAATGGCCTAAGGTGGGGTGTGTTATCCCAACCAATGCCCCCTTTAAAGGTGTGCTATTGCGGAGCCGCGCAGATATTTCTCCAACGCGGTGCAGCAGTTAAGAATAATTGCGCAGCAAATTTTTAAAATTATATTGTTAATATCTGTTGGTGGCGTGTATAATTTTTCACACAAAAATTGAAGTAGGGCAACTTAGGACTCAAGTTGTTTGTGTGTTGTTGTTTGTTTTGGGGGATTTTTTTTTTACATCACCAAACGACAATTAAAAGGGAACACTTATCGCAACCCATTATTTTTCTGGGATATAATTGTATAAGGCTTGATTTCTATAAATTTGTTCAAACTCCAAGTAGGTGAGGTTATATACATTGTGTAAGCGTTTGTTACTTCAGCATTGACCGTAGCTGCTTTCAATATAATTGTTTTTAAAGGTGTTCAGACCTTACACCAATGTTCCTATTTGCGCAAGTTTTTATTTTCTCTGCACACAAAGAAACGAACATTATAGGAAACATTGCTTACAGCCTATTTTGAAACCATGAACGTTTGAATTTCAGTTACCGTCTTTTATATGTATGAACGTTAATATCTTTAACACGCTCTTCAAGCTTAATAATAAAAATAACATTTTAAGGATACAAACAATACTATTAACAGCACCATTAAATGTATAGATATATGCGTTAGTCTACCAGAACAAGTAAAAAACACGAAATAAAGTGAAAAAGTAATGAGTGAAATTAATAAATAATTGTTGTTGTTTTGTTTTTTTGTGTTATAAATGATGGTCGGAATATTTTAAAACAATCGCTTATCTGTCTTAACGTGTATTTTTAAAATTCTTTTAAAATGTTTTGTGTGATGAAAAAATCTGAACCAGAAGATTAGATGTCATTGTTTGTATTGTTACCTTTGCTTCATAGTGTTTGGTAAATAGAACTGGAAGCTGCATGTTTGAAACATGCCAAGTGGGAGATACTGATAAATAAGTGTGTCGAGTGGACGACAGCAGGTCCCTATGGCAGATAACAGGAAGGTACCACAATGTTTTTTTTAAGGGTTAAAAGGAAAAGGGTAGTCGTCGAGAACAAAAAATGATTACATATGACTTGACAAAAGGGGAGTAATGAATGAAGAGAAGTCACACACGAAATTATTTTTCTCTAATATTCTCACAGATAAATAAAACAGTGTGCGTAATAAGACATTGTGCGTAATAAGGCAGTGTGCGTAATAAGACTGTGCGTAATAAGACAGTGTGCGTTATAAGACGGTATGCGTAACAAGACAGTGTGCGAAATAACGCAGTGTTAAATTCTGAAACCGGTTTACTTGGGCGCTATTTATGAAGAGAAAATTAAACACAAAATATTCTTAACTCAAGCTAATACATCACTAGTCCATGTCTTCAAATTCCCTCAATATCGCCTATGTCTATAAGAGAACACTTTCCTTTTGTAAACCAACATTCTAGAACACACAACCTCCATTTTTTTTATTTTTCTAAACCCCATCAATTTCTTCAATGTCTCACACCTTGCTTGCAAACACCACCGATTTCTTCTATGTAGCGCACCGTCCTTGTAATTGGGATTAGTACATTTCTATATATATATATGAAGCATTTCTTTACACACCATCCCTTCTTCTTCATATCAATCTTTCTTCCCCACACAGGCGGGGATTTTCTCACAAATGACCTGCCAATTGTATTTTTCTTTTTTCAATGATTAAGACTGTCGCTGGGACTTCAAACAAAGTACATGTCCCTTAGATCTGCATCTGCTCCTGGCGTCACTTCTAACACTGGGCCGTAATATTTTCTTGGTTCTTCGGTACTTTTTGTTCCCTCTCCAATATGTTGAGCAGCCCTGGATAATGTTACCCCGAACACATGTATAAACAGCCAGACAGTCTCGACGGTCATTCGTTCTTGTAACCTTCACCTTTGAGGTTGTTATCGTAAACCAATCTTTGCTACCGGGAAAAACACTGAACGGCTTAAAGAGATTGATTTGTGAGGATCATCAAGAGACCCGTAAAATCCCATTCAAGTCGAGTCACTTCCTCCCTTCCCAACTCCACACCTGGGCCTGTTTACAGTTATACGGTTACGTGTAGGCAAGCCTACGTCAAATAATTTGGTCTTGATTGACACAATACCAGCGACAATGAAATAAATGAAACAAGCTATTTAACCCGTGTCAAGAAAACGACGAAAATGTGGAAGATCGAATTAAAAGAATAATACAATAAGACCCCGCTTAACTTGTTCCATAAAAGTAACGCGTAATGCGAAATAGCGCTAATTTAAATAATGGGGTAAGGGGAAGATGGATAGAAAATTGGTTAGATATTAAATTTAATCATTATGTTGTTTAATTTACGTATTTCCGGTTTCGGAGAGGTTGATGTTTCTTACTGGAGCTAAGTTTCATATTATTTTCATTTATTTCTCAAATTTAATTATACTTAATCCTTTCTAAAAACATTAATCTAATCTTTATTTATTAAAATAATAACAATATTTGCTGTTTAATAATATTATATTGTGTATTTTACGATATTTCGCACTAAACTTACTAAGACCTGTTAAGGCAGCCATTTTTATTATTATTGTTTTGAACTAACCGTAACTTTTCACATACAATAAATAATAAAAGCACAAATAAACCTCCCAAGTAACTTGAATTACATAAATTATACATACAAAGCTAAATTTAATTGAACTTAATACAAAAATAATACAAAAATAAACGCACTTTAGTGACTTTAAACAAATTATACTTAAACTTATACTTATAGTATAACAATAATAGAAATATCTTAACTCTAACCCTAAATATATCTTAAGTCTAAATCTAAGACTAAGTCTAGTTGAGACTACTTGTCCTAATCCTTAAACTTAAACTAGTAAACTAGCCTTACTGAAAATGAGAATCTTAATCTTAGTAATAACCACAATACTTTTAAGGGCATTAACTTCAACCAAAACACATCCTAAAAATCATAGTAACATATCTATAGTTATAAACCACCACAACACTAAGTACATAGACTCAGTACCGGACTACACCTCTATCTTAAGTACAATAAAAGAAATTACACTAAAACAATGGAAACATAAAATATGTAGACATAGGCAAGAGCACCTAATTTTAATATTGCTTCTCTCCGGCGATATAGAACTTAACCCAGGCCCAGTATCATTTAAATGCCAACTTTGTACAAAAACATGCACAAGTAACAAGGAGCAATTCAGTGTGACACCTGCAATGAATGGTACCACACAGTTTGCCTGCATGTTAATACACCCAAGTACATATCAATGGGTCTAAGAAATAAATATACATCTTGGCACTGCACACATTGTGGATTTCCTCAAATCAATTCAGACCTGTTTAATCATAGGGACCTGACTACCACAAACTTTTACAGTGTTTTGGCTAAATCTAATATAAAAAACACCCTAGATAAAATCAGACCTGCCACACAAACCCTTGAAAATAAAAAATCTAATAATACTGACAATCAATACACGCTTAAAACTCTAATAATTAATTTTCAAAGCATAAAAAATAAAATTCCAGATTTAGAACTCCTAATAAAAACAGAAGAACCAGACATAATTGCTGGTTCTGAAACTTGGTTGAACCCCAATATATATAACTCTGAAATTTTAAGCAGCAATTACAATATATTTAGAAAAGATAGAACAGACAATCATGG
>MUZC01004604.1:811654-833156 GCA_002072015.1 Radix auricularia | reverse complement strand
TATATATATATATATATATTTATATATGTACGTATGTATATATATATTGGAGACGAATTTCATACAAATTTAATCAAAAGTACGGGTCAATATGTAAATGTAGGTATTTTGAGAAATAAATATGTATCTTGGCACTGCATACATTGTGGGTTGCCCCAAATCAGTTCAGATTTAATTAACTATAGGGACCTGATCACCACAAACTTTTACAGTGTTCAGGCCAATCCGCATAAAAATAACCCACAAGATAAATTGAAACCGGCCACACAAACCTGTACGTTTTTTGGTTTTGGCCGCGTTCGTCCTTGTAACTTGTAGGGGTTAATTAATAGCAAACTCTTGCAGACAATGAAAATAATGAAGTCCTTAGTAAACATAAATAACTTTAATGCATCAGCTGAATGCATGTACACTTTTCACAAATTAAAATTCATCATCGACATAAATAAAGAAAACATCCCTTGTGCCTCATATACTGATCCCTTTCTAAGCCTTCTGGGACACCCCTTCTTCTCATCACGTGATCTCTTTCCACCAATCATTTCTCATAAACCCATAAACATAACCATCAAAATCAAATATTTCTATTAATCAAAACATTCTCAGACACTATAATAAATAAAATTCCAGATTTAGAGCTACTTATAAAAACAGAAGAAACAGACATATTTGCTGGTTATGAAACTTGGTTTAAGCTTCAACATATATGACTTGGAAATTTTTAACAGCAATTATAATATTTTTAGAAATGATAGACCAGACAATTATGGGGAAATGCTACTTGCAATCAAATTAAATATCATAGCTGAAGAAATTTCTACAATCAAAATGTTAATATAGAGATCGCTTTTTTGTAAAATAGTTACACCAAACTCACCACCACTCTTTGTAGGCAGTATATATAGACCACCGAATATAAACCTAAAATACATGAAGAATCTTTGTCAATTTACTTACATAAAAGAAAATCCTAAAAATGATTATGGGGGATTTTAATCTTCCAGGCAAAGATTGGAAAAAACTATACAATTGATAACCATCAAACAAATAAAGATATAAATGAACACTTTATACACTATGAACAACATAAACCTAGAAGAGAAAGTTAAAACAACAAGGAAAAATGAAACAATAGATTTATTCCTAACAAATAGAACAGAGCTAGTGACAGACTGCAAAATAATTCCTGGACTGCCCGACCATGATATTTTTAAGGTCACCAATTCAATGCAAACTAAAATTAATAAGATACCTAGAAGAAGAATTTATCTTTTGAATAAATGTAATTCGATAATAAAACTACACCAATCAGCGCCTAACTTCCAACAAAATTTTCCCAAGTAAATTTAACACAAATAGTCTAGTAGAAGACATTTGGAAAGATATGAAAACAAATCTAATAACAGTAATGGATGAGAATGCCCCAACAAATCTAACATCAAATAAATTTAACAAATTCTGGTTCAATTCCAAATTTAAAAAGTTATGCAAACAAATAAAGAACTTTTAAAAGAAATTTAAGACTACCAATTTAAAAAGGATACAAAAGTAATAAAAACTCTAATGAGTATTAAAATTAAAACGCAATTTCCAAAAAAAGAATTTCCGATTTTTTTTTATGCAAGGGAAATTATTTTAGATTACATTAAAAGACGATTCGAAAAAGTAATTCTGAAACTTAAAACAATATGATGTCATATCCCCTCTCGCTACATCACACCAATAATGTGTCAATCTCTATGTATCATGTTAATTTTTTAAGATAGGGAGCCGTCCATAAAGTACGTCACTCTATTTTTGACCATTTTTAATTTCACCCCTCCCCCTGTCACAAATCTCGCCAATGCCCCCCCCCCCTTTTCAAAGTACGTCACACTTTCGAGCAAACATGTAATTTTTTAATTAACGAAATAAATACAATTTAATATAAAACACCGTTACGTCACACATGCCGGACACCCCCTCCCCCTGTCACAAACTGTCAGACATTCTTACACCACTCCCCCCCCCCTCGGAGCGTGAAGTACTTTATGGACGGCCCCTAGAGTGTTATGGTGCGTTTTATGTTAAACCACCTTTCACGTCCCACAATAAGATGCGCATTACATTGACATTACTTTTTATAAATATATTCACGATCGGTGCGCATTATATTAAATACGTTTTACGAGACATAACTAGAATTTTGTATTTTCTGATTGTTGTGCCCTGCGTATTATAATGAACATCCGTATAGAATCTAGCTATGTCTCGTATAAAAAGGATTTAGACTCAAACACTTTTTTATTATTATTATTATTTTTTTTTAATTTTTTTTTTTACTGTTTTTTTAAAATTAAATCCTTTATATTACTTTGGATCGATTTTTTTACCCACGCAACAATCTAGCATAAACATTCACTAAGCGGGAAAACTCCATTAACTATCATTCTAGATTACATTAAAAGTCAAATTTAAATCAATAATTTTAAAGAAAAAAAAATAGCTATTTACAAATTGCTGATAAAACTACGGGAGTCGAACGAAAAGACATTTTGGGGGTTTGTTTCAACCCGATAGATGTTATGGTTCACGATAAATTGACAAAAGACTGGTGTTTTTTCGGGCTTTTCGGATTTTCCAAGAGCTCCAGTAAGTATTTTCGGTAATTGTTTGGCCCGTGCACACCCTTGAGACCTCCTTAACATATTTGCAAAATACCCGAACCCTCTATCTGGAATTGTTTAAGAGGAGTTGCTGTTCAAAGATCGAAAAGACTGGCCAGACATTTCGAATCTATAAACGCATTTCCTATGGGAAATTGGATTAAAAATACTTAAAGATTTAACACTTGACACAAAAAATTTAGTCGAAACCTCCAAAACGAATGTATAAACAATGTAATTTCTAAAGATAACAATAACAACTTATGGTCCTTTATTAAATCTAAAAATTTGGAACCTACAGGAATAGCCACATTAAAAGACTCAAATAATACAAACTCTACTGATAATAAGATTAAAGCTAATATCCTTAACACATTTTTTACATCATCATTTTCTGCTTCGGGCGACAAGGAAGTTTTTAATAAATTTAAATAAAATGGAAAAAATAGGTAACATAACTGTAGACGAGAAAGATATAAATTAACTCACTCCCCACCCCCCACACAACCAAAAAAAAAACTTTAAAAAAAAGCTACTGGCCAAGATGAACTGCCTGCATGATTATTAAAAGAAGTAAGCAATGAACTGTCCCCAATCCATGTAGTTCTATTTCAAGCATCTCTAAACCAGGGTTAAGTTCCCCAGAATTGGGAATTAGCTAACGCAACTCCACTTTTTAAGAAAGGTGGTAATTATAGACTTAATAGCATAATGTAGTTGGTATGATATGAATGTTTCTTTTATTAATATATGTATTGTTATTTCCATGTAAAGCGCTGTGAGCCTGGCTCCTTGCTGGGATACAGCGCTATATAAATTATCATTTTATTATTATTATTATTATTATTATTATAATGCTCTATGCCAGGGTTGCCAATCACCTGTAAATTTATGGACAGATTTGACGTAAAATTGCCTCTCCGTAAAATTCCGTTTAAAAAATTGACAAAACGTGGAATCTCAACTTTTGAAAAAATCAGCAAAAAATAATTGTGATATCTTTTTTCTTGAATCAAATTATAATTTTAAAATTGTTTTAGTGGCATGATGCGCTCTATTAATAAACTGTAAGAGCTTCCTGTACAGCTAGGCTCACGCGGCGAAACGCTTCGGGGCAAGATGGACTTGTTTAGACAGATCGTTAGTCGAAATCAAAGAGTACAGATTTCTGTTACTTTCTAAGTTTGCACAAACAATGTTGGCGCTTCCACATGGAACAACAGAGGAAGATCGCGTTTTTTCTGATGCTAGTTTATTGAAAACCAACTTAAGTATCAAATTGTAAACGCCAATGTTGGAAAGTTTGCTGACGGTGAGGAATGGACCGGAAAAAGTATTCCCACAATGATCGACAGTGTAAATGTTTCTTTGGAGATGAATGTCATACAATAAACTAACATTATAAAATATTGGAATGGTAATGGAGGCGTGCTCTTTACATTTTTAGCTATAATTCTTTGATTTTTGTTCTTCAGATTCATTCGTTTTAAGGTAGAAATTTTTATGTTAAATGTGTCCGCAAAAATTGTTTTGTCCGTAAATTTTGTTGAGAGTTCTTATATTTGCCAGTAAATTTTACTTTAGTGACTTGGCAACTTTGTATATTAAAGCATGGAAAATAAATACACCCCGAGTTATTTTTAGGAAAAGGAAGTGAAAACTGTTATCAAATTTAGAACTAGAGTCCCACAAACGTTTTTTGCGCGTACTATCTGAATAAGAGAATTTCGACACCACACATTTGAATGATTTAAGAAAAATGTGTGTGTGTGTGTGTGTGTGTGTGTGTGTGTGTGTGTGTGTGTGTGCGTGCGTGCGTGCGTGCGTGCGTGCGTGTAGATAGTAATCTGAGGAATGAGGTAATTTAAAAACGTTAACTAGAGAGTATAGAGTAAATTACCACTTTGCCAACGGCATACGCTAAAAAAAGCACAAGTTTTTGCTTTCAAGGCTTAGTTTCTAAACCGTTTGACATGGAGTAAAAATAAAAGCACCTACAAGTAGTATGACCACACGGCTACTATAATGTGACTGCATTATTGTATTACCACGTGAAGTTAGAGTGTAAAAAAATTATTAGCTGACTCCATCAGTTACCACCTGCTGACAGATAACCGAAATCACCAAAGAATCATTTTTTAGTTAATGGGGTCAACAAATAGCACTAGAGATGTCAATAAAAATGTAATAAACGTTTATTAAAGTAATTAGAGCCAAAATAACTTAGATCTGTGTGATATGTACATTAAAAAAGTCACACATAAACAGAGCACAGCATAGTATACAGACAGTATCAATATAAATTTTTAGATATACAAAATAATACTATAGGTAGATCTATAGCCTCTAATTACATGTATGAGTTTTGAAATATTGTACAATATGAAATACGTTTAGAAATAGAATAACATAAAATATAAAATAACATAGTCTACAGTCACTGGTCAGGGAAGCAAACAGTGCACACAAAAGTTCTTTGTTTCAAAGATGCTCAATTTTGCGTGGACTGTGCATGCCACCAGCCATCACACACATAACATTGGACCCAAACCTCTGTCCCTCCCTCTTTTTTCCACCCTTGACACATTCCTGCAACCAAGAGATCATCTTCTATATCTAAAGTATCGTCATCTGCAGCCATGTCAAACTCAATTGTTTGAATTAACTAAGAGTCATCACTGCTGCTATCAGAATTATCTGTTACTGGATACTTTTTTACTTTCATTGATTCCACTATTTTATTATTTTAAATTCTGCTCTTCTTCTCTCTTGCGTCTTTTTTCTTCCTTTTTTGCTCTCTTCTCCTTTTTGTGCACCCTTTCTCCTTTTTGCTTTCTTCCCTCGCGATCTTTCTTAAGAGTTTTTTTTTCCAATTTCTTCTTTGTCTGCTATTTTCTTTTTATAATACTTCTCTAAACTCTTCTCGACTGACAAATTTTGGAATGGTGGGAGCATTTGCGGATTTTTCTTGAATTTATTCCTTCTAATAAAAGCAGGCAGATTTAAAATGCCATCCACTGTCATGTTAGCTTTGACTGTGCAGTTTTGGGGTTCTTCTACTTCTAGGCCGCACGTTTCTGTTAGCCCCACAGCTAAGGCGTAAAACTTGTTAAATTTCTCTTCTTCCTCTTTTCTAAGGTTGTCCCCTGCAGTACTTGTCATTTTCAGTTGACCAAAAAAAAATTATTACATTGATTGCGACACATTTGATCATATAAAAAGTTTCAATAGACAAGGATTGCTTTTTTTTTTGCAGCAGACATATGGGACTTTGGTGGTGATGATACTGGTAATGATTCTGTTTATGAAGATTTGTCTTTGTCAACGATAGACTTATTTTCATTCTCAAATGGGCTGGGTCTCTATGACTACTTATGTTTCATTCGCAATCGGTTGTGTCTCAATGAATGCCTGTGTGTGAGATTCGATTGGCTGTGTCTCAAAGATTGTTTCTGTGTAAATTTCTATTGGCTGTGTCTTGGTGATTTGTTTCTGTATAAGATTCAATTGGCCGTGTTTCAGTGGCTGCTAGGATTCTTATTTTATCTTATATGTTACGGACGCTCCTTCTGTACAGAAGATTATTGCGTCCTACGTATTTCTATGGTTTATGTTTAGTTCTGTATTCTTACTAGAGTTTTAAATGATGATAAAGTGTTGGCTTTTCTGGTTTCTTCAGGCAACCCATTCCACGCCCGAATACCGGACGGGAAGAAAGAAAACTTGTATGTGTTTGTTCTTGCATATGGAATAAGAAAGGTGTTTTTATCTTTATGTCTATCTGAGGGTTGTATTAAGTTATCTTTGTGTTGTATTTCTAAATTAGAATTAATTGCCTTATGTATAATTACTAATTTACTCTTGGTTCTTCTATCCTCTAGTGTTTCAAGGTTTAATGATTTAACTAATGGTGTTACTCTTGTCAGTTTTGAATATTCTCCAGTAGAGAATCTGGCAGCTCTTTTTTGGATTTGTTCTAACTTATCAATATTTTCTTTGGTGGATGGGTCCCATACAGAAGATGCATATTCAAGTATAGGTCTCACCAGGGTGAGGTAGCATTTTAGTTTTATATCTTTGTTACATTTGTGAAAGTTTCTTTTTATAAAGCCTAAGGTTTTGTTTGATTTTTTAATAACTTCATTGACATGGGGATTCCAAGATAGTTTCTCATTTATTATGACTCCTAAGTATTTTGCATCTTTAGTTTGGGTTAGTTCTTTTCCATGAATGAANTATTTTGAATTTATTTGTTTCTTTTTCTTTGTTACTCTTAGCAGTTGACATTTTTCTGGGTGGAAGGACATACTCCAGTTAGTTTCCCATTTTATTAATTCATCTAAGTCTTTTTGTAAAATTTTGCTATCTTGTTCTGACTTGATTGTTCTATAGATTATACAATCATCAGCAAATAACCTAACTTTAGTTCCTGTTGAGATATTGGTGGGCAAGTCATTTATATAAATTAAAAATAGTAAGGGACCTAGGACAGTTCCTTGTGGAACTCCTGAGTTAACCTTTATTGGTGTAGATTTAGATCCATTAATTATTACAGTTTGCTCCCTACCCAATAGGAAATCTTGGATCCAGTGATGTAAGGGACCTGAGATTCCAAAGTATTTAAGTTTTTAAAGTAAACTAAGGTGGTGAACTTTGTCAAATGCTTTTGAGAAGTCTAGTAATATTGTATCTATTTGATCATTATTATCTAAGCCTTTTGATAGATCATCTATTAGGCCTATCAATTGTGTTTCACATGATCTGTTCTTTCTAAAGCCATGTTGGTGTGGGCATAGGGCATTATATTTGTCAAGGTGGTTAACTATTCTGCTATATATTATGTGTTCCAGTAATTACCAGGTGATACTAGTAAGTGATACAGGTCTGTAATGACCAGGGTCGGACTTATCACCTTTCTTAAAGAGTGGCGTTACATTGGCTAATTTCCAATCCTGGGGCACTTAATAACCTGGCAGGCAATTCATCTGGGCCAGTAGCTTTGTTTATTTTAAAGTTTTTTAGGAGTGAATGTATACCTATATCATCTACATTTATGTTACCTATTTTTACCATTTTATTTAAATTTATTGAAATTTCCTTGTCGCCTGAGGCATAAAATGATGATGCAAAATATGTGTTAAGAATATTAGCTTTAGTCTCATTATCATTATAGGTTTTATTATTTGAGCCTTTTAGTGTGGCTATACCTGGAGGCTCCATTTTTTTGATTTGATAAAGGACAATAAGTTTTAATTGTTATCTTTAGTTATCACACTGTTTATATAATTATTTTGGAGGTTACGGCTAAGTTTCTGTGTGAGGTGTTTAATTTTTAAGTATTTTTTGTGTATCCTTTCTAAATTGGTAGCCTTAAATTTCTTAAATAAATTCTCCTTTAGTTTGCAATACTTTTTTAATTTAAAATTGAACCAGCATTTATTAATTCTATTTGAAGTTATTTTTGTTGGAACATTCTGATCCATTATGGTTTTTAGATTTGTTTCTATTTCCTTCCATATTCCTTCTATGGGGCTATCTATGCTGAATTTACTTAGGAAATTTTATTGGAAATTAGAAGCTGGTTGGTGTAATTTTATTAAGTTGCATTTATTCCAAAGATATATTGTTCTTCTAGGCATCTTATTTATTTTAGATTTTATTGTGTTGGTTACCCTAACAATATCATGGTCAGACAGCCCAGGAATTATTGTGCAGTCTAGTACTAGTCCTGGTCTGTTTGTTTGGAATAAATATAGTATTTTGTTTTTCCTAGTTGCTTTTTTCCTATCTATTCCAGGTTTATGTTGTTTATAGTGTCTAAGAAATGTTCATTAATTTCTTTATTATTTTGGTGGCTATCAATTGTATATTTTTTCCAATTTATATCTGGAAGATTTAAGCCCCACATAGTCCAAATTACAGCATTTTTATGATTTTCTTTAATAAAAATTAGTTGACTGCAGATTCTAGATATAGACTAGACCTAGATCTTTAGCTTAATTTTCCTACATGAAAAATGGATCAAAGAAATATCCTACAATAAAACAAATATACTTCAACACGAACATGTCCTTAAATCGAACGCTAATATTTTCAAATAACTAATAACTCTAGACGCAATAGCTAGACCCATGTTTAACTAAATTTTTCTGCAGAAGAAAAGTGTTCGTTACGAAGTAAAATCAAACATTAAACATAATTCGTCGCGAACACCACTTTGAAACGAACATTACTATTAAAAAGCATTGTAAAGGTTAACAGCGTAGTTACAGACCTATTTGTTAGTGGTGATGCAATACCAAACACGTGTATTTTCCAAATCGAACAGGAAAACTAGTCTTAACACGGAAATCTACATCGTTCTTCCGAGGGAAGTTGAAAGCATGCACGACGCAAGTATCAAAATGTTGACACACATTTACTCACAAAATAATCCGTCCAGGCAAATGAAACGATGAAATGATATTTAAAAAAGGAACTATGTAGACTTATGGGTGTTCGTTTTTGTGTTTTACAAGCAAATAAACACATAGAGAACGCTTTATGAAATAGTGTTGATACGTCATAGCGTTCGCGAATTGGTAATTTACTCTATTAACTCTCTTCCATTGCACATCCGCAGTATTTCAACTGCTAAGTCATTCAAGACTGCACTTAAGACACATCTTTTTAAAATTTATTTTGAAAATAAATGAAACATCATTTCTTTAAATGATTAACGTAGCTGATGTATAGCGTATTGTCAGTTATGTAGTTAGTATGATATGAATGTTTATTTAATTAATATATGTATTGTTATCTACATGTAAAGCGCTGTGAGCCCGGCTCATTGCTGGGATACAGCGCTATATAAATTATCATTTTATTATTATTACTATTAAATACAGCCACATTTAAAAGATAATAAAACTCGTATCGGATTACCGGATTGAAGATCAATCTCACTTTGCCGTTAGGGAAAAAAAAGTGTTTAAAGAGGAGTGTTATTCGAGCTTAAGCTTGCCCTTTTAGCGAACTTTAATTTAAACGTTGATATAACTGATATTGGCTTTTAAAAAAGGGTTAAAATTTCCAGCCTAAACACATGATCATTGATGTTTTGGTTTTATTTATTACTTGTTAAACATTAATTTGATGTTTAAATTTATGTCATTAAGGGGAGGTGCTCGTCAAATTCTAAAACTTGTATATAGCATTCTGAGTCATTTTAAATAAAATATTCTTATAGGGTATAACAATAGATATAAATTACACTTTTTTTTTCAAAAAAGTTTTTGGTTTCCATGGAAACTGAAATAAACATCCGCCATTTTGTTTTTTATGGTAAATTTCAAAAACGCTAAGGCTTTTTTAAATTAATAGTTATTGCTTCAAATTTAAAAAATATATATTTCATCATGTTATAAAACTTTGAATAACGGGACTTTTCTGTATATGCTCTAGTTTAGAAAATAAAAATTCACAAAAAGGGTCTCCATTTTTTAGGTCAAAATTATGGGTTATGGGATATATTTTTATATGTATTTTCCTTTGTAAGGCAGTTATCAAAAAGTTAGGTTATTCAAATCTTTATTTGTGTCTGAAGATCACATAGAAAAATATGGAGTAATTTGCTCAATTAATTAAAAGGTTATAAGAGTTTAAGTGATCAAAAACATCAAAAGCGGGAAAACTGAAAAAACGACAAAATTTATAGAAAATATTAAATTAAAATTTTATTTGGTATAATTACTGTAGATAGAATGATCTAGTAGCTTAAGGTCGATCTTACACATTACTTTCTAGCTCCCTTCATCTTTTCCTTATTGTCCCTCAAAATATTTTACTTTTACTCCCCGCCTGTAATTTTCGCTGCTTCGTGCAGTTATTTCATTTTTATTTTTAGCTCACAATTACTTTATGGTCTCAATCAGAAAGCTGAATTTTCATTGCACACATAAATGTAGATCTTAAGTTATTTTTTAACACTTGGAATACTAAGATTTATACACTTTGACTTCAATAAATTTGAATTGAATTCACAATAAATCGATTTCAAATTGAAATTGCTTGGGCCTGTGTTGGAGAGAAATAAAATGTCCAAGTAAACTTCTTTTTTGCTATCTACAGATGTATCCTAGCAAGAGCACGGGTTAAATAGCAATCTAAGTCTAGATTGTATTAATTGATTATTAATTATGTCAAATGCATATCTTGTCTAAGGGGCCGTCCATAAATGACGTCACGCACCTAGGGGGGGAGGGGGGTCACACTTTTGTGACGATGCGTGACGTGGGGGAGGGAGGGGGGTTGAAGAAATTTGATGTCACATCGAAAGGGTAACTTTAAATAAAACTTCCACCGAAATATTTGGTCACTTAAAATTTATTTAATGACTTTTTAAAAAAAATTCAGTGCTTCTCAAAGTGCCGGTCGATAGGCTATCAGACGCCGGTTGGCGAAAGTTAACAAGACACGAAAATTAAATATAATTATAATTCTTAAGTTTGAGAATCCACAAGAGAACATACGAAATTGTAACCCTGCGTCGTTTNGATATTTTAAGTCAAAACGACACCGAATATCCATTTGGGCGGTGGGTGGGGGGAGGGGAATCTATTTGATACAATAATAAAAGTTTTAAGTTTGATATAATTTTTCGATTGGTTTTTGGTCAAACGCCTCTGGCCATTCTAAATATAATAATAAATGTGTCCATTTAAAATTAGTCAAAAGTATTCAATAACTTTATTGAATGCATCAAACTCGAGAGAAGCACAAAACAACTTTCTTCTGAACTCAGTTTTTATGGCATTAATTTTAAATTTGACAGAAAGGATACTTGATACAGTAAAGGTAAAGTCATGTTGATTAAGATTATTGTCACTTTTGTCAATATAAATGAAAGTAGGTTGGATTTAGATGTCTTCGTATAGTACGTAAATAAGAAATCTACATAGATAACAAATTTAACAAATGCATTTTCTGGAAGGAACCGGTTCAATAATGGGCATATGTTACCAAGCGTACACGTACACATGACGTATTTGAATATATCTAGTGGAGTGGAGTGGATTTTATATGTCCAAAATGAGTCTGCATTACCCCCAAAAATTCTCTTTTGAACCCAGATCTTATTTTAAAAAAGTATTTTTTTTAAATAACTTTTTTTTTATATAAACAAAGAAGTTACAAGTAATGATTTATAGTAAATGCTTAATTTGTATGCATTAAAATAAAATATAATCTAAGGATGTTAAACATTTCGGTTTTTTTTTTTTTTTTGAGGGCCGGTTAAAAAAGGTAAACGGTTTGGAAAAAAAAACGGACCGGTTCAATAGAATATCTAAATATTAAAATTATAAAAGTTTATATTAACATTACTGTTAACCCAAAAGAAGTAGATTCTAGCAATTATTCTATGCCCACAATAATTGAGCATTACCCCCAAGAGTTCCCTTTTTACCCCAAATGAGATAATTTATTGGTGACATTATATTTACAACTGTTGTGTAACGTACTTGAAATCCTGAAGAAGAAAGAATTGAAAAAAAAACACAAAAAAAAAACAACAAACAAACTTGTGAGCTTCGGAGTTAAAAGTTATGATAAGTTGGATATTTTAATAATGTCATAGTATTTCAGTCCTCAACTTGCAAGAATTAATGTATTTTGCGACGCACAAGATGACACCCTACTTTCCTGCACAAATGTGGGCATGGGCCATTTTCCTCTTCCATAATAAAATTTTTAGAAAACATGAGATGTGATATCAATGTGATAATTTTAGAACAAATGCCTTTGATGTGCATATAGATCTACTTAGTTAGGAAACTGTCAATAGAAAATCGAAATCAATTTGAGGAATTGTCTTGTATCTATATATTCTAGGTCTATAAACAATTCAATGATCCTTGTAATATCAATAGTCACATTCGCGAGCTTAATCGCGAAGGTTAATCACATCAAAGGTTTTTGACATTACCACTGCATTGTTCGTTAGCTGTCTTGCAATGCCATGGCAACTAAATATTTTTTTTAAAAATGTAATATAAAGAACAATCTCATAAGGCTTTAATTTAAGCCTGTGTAGGGGCTCATTTTGCTATCAAATAAGTACAGAGAAAATCATGTCAAAACGGGAAAAGAATGCAATAGTACCTGGTAAAATGGAAAAATTCTTGCTAGTCTTCTGATACGAAAAAGTTTGATAATCACTGGCTTACAATTTATTTAATATCTTTTACATAGCTTCACTCATGTTATGATAATACAATGTAGACCTACACTAAATAAATACTTAAATGACAAAAAAGTGTTTTGAAACATTCTTATTTTATAATAGAAAATTATTATTTTTATGGGGGGGGGGGTCAAAGTTTTGTGACTTACTTTTTGAGGGGGGGTCGACGATTTTGTGACGACGCGTGACGTAGGGGGGAGGGGGTAAAAAATCGGCCAAAAAAGCGTGACGTCATTTATGGATGGCCCCTAAGTCTTATTATCTAGTAAATACTAATACCAATACTATTAGTATTATTGCAATTACTATTTCTAGTGACAACAATACGCTAGCTCATAGAATATTTTTAAAAAATTATTTGGGTAAAATTTAGTACAGTAGCTGTTAATTTTGCTTTTATTATATGAATGTTTTATGTTCTTATTATTACTATTGGAATGGACGCAAAGACGCTTTAGACTTTAGACTTCCAATTATAAGTAGTGTAAGTTATAGTTTGAGACCGAATGCAAGACCCACCTTCATTTTTACTTATTTCACGCTAAAGTGGTCGATTAGATAATATAATAGCATTGTGCTATAGCACAAATCTCTGAATTTTATAATATGAAAATAGTTTATCTGAACATATTTTCTACAAAATAAATAACGATCTTAGGTGCTATTGTTCATGTTTTACAGCATTGTTTCACGTAGAAACAGAAGTAAGCCACAGTCATTTCCACAGCAATAACCAATCAAAATCGTTTGTTTATTGAAAGGTCAAGGGTTATGCATACGAAAAGCGGAAACCCCATAAGTAGGTCAAAAAAGTGTCATTTTTTGAACGCGAATCAAGAAATGCACGGTGGGGTAAATTTTGATTGGTCGGGAATTTATATTTATCTAAATCTAGAGAAATCCAGCTTTCCATTGATATCACATTCGATAGGGTTGGATGATTTCAAATACATGAATGAAGTCAATTAAAAGGCTGTATTTTGTATCAAAATACGACTTTACACCCCCTTATAGGGTTAATAAAATAATATTTTAAAATATGTTCTAATACATTATCATAACATTTTTAATGCAATTTATATTAAAAAATGGCTTTAGAAACCAAATATATCAAAAACTAGAAATACTTAAAAATGTAACTTTTTGCCAAATTTTGACATGCACCTCCCGTTAAATACACAGGCTTGTCCATGGGACATATTTTTCTGTGCCATCCCATGGCAATTTATGCCTGTCCCATCCCATCGCATGTGATTACTATGAGAAAAACCTAGACAAGCCTTTAAATACATGGGAAATACAAATATTTGCTGCCCCATCCCATCCCATACAAGGCTGTAAATACAATGTTGAAGATGCTTCTTTGTAAAAAATCAAAAAGTATTTGTGTATTAACTAATTATGAATTAGTTTTGAGTGCCTGAATCGCTATTTCGACCCACTTTCTGGTGTCCGACTGAGACGCCAATAAAAACCTTGTGGTCAGCAGGACACCAATGAGCGATCTTTTTATTCAACCTCTCGACAGCCCCTTGTCAATAAACGCGTTTACAACCAGGGAAACACAATGACCTTCACCTGCCCTTGAGCCTTTACATTTTTACCAACTTCAGGATGCCCAACGTAACTGAAATTTGTTACGCTTGCTACAGCCACCAAAACCTCCACCCCCGAAGCGGTGTGTCGTAAGTGTGCATGCGTAATGACGCACCGTATATACAACGTCTCTTTTATATTTAAGTGCTTATCTGTAGGTTTTTTGTTGCTATTAAATTGGTATTTCGCTTCACGCTTACAATAAAAATTGTCGGGACCTTGATTCTGCGCGTATGAAAGTCAACGATTAAGGACGGTCACCCTAGAATGCCCTAGATCAACGATTAAGGCCGGTCACCCTAGAATGCCCTAGCACTAGGCCCTAGATCAACGATTAAGAATGGTCACCCTAGAATGCCCTAGCCCTAGGCCCTAGATCAACGATTCATAACGGTAACCCTAGAATGCCCTAGCCATAGGCCCCAGATCAATATTAATGACGGTCACCCTTGAATGCCCTAGTCCTAAGCCCTAGATCAATATTAATAACGGTCATCTTAGAAAGCCCTAGCCCTAGGCCCTAGATCAACGATTAAGGACGGTCACCCTAGAATGCTCTAGCCCTAGGCCCAAGATAAACGAATAATGACGGTCACCTTAGAATCCTAGTCCTAAGCCCTAGATCAATATTAATGACGGTCACCCTAGAATGTCCTAGTCCTATGCCCTTGATCAATATTCAATGACGTTCACCCGAGAATGCCCTAGTCCTAAGCCCTAGATCAATATTAATGACGGTCATCCTAGAATGCCCTAGCCCTAAGCCCTTTATCAATAATAATGACAGTCACCCTAGAATGCCCTAGTCCTAAGCTCTAGATCAATTTTAATGACGGTCACCCTAGAATGCCCTAGCCCTAGGCCCTAGATCAACGATTACGGACGGTCACCCTAGAATGCCCTAGCCCTAGATCAATATTAATGACGGTCACCCTAGAATGCCCTAGTCCTAAGCCCTAGATCAATATTAATAATGGTCACCCTAGAATGGCCTAGTCCTAAGCCCTAGATCAATATTCAATGACAGTCACCCTAGAATGCCCTAGTCCTAAGCCCTAGATCAATATTAATGACGGTCATCCTAGAATGCCCTAGCCCTAAGCTCTAGATCAATTTTATTGACGGTCACCCTAGAATGCCCTAGCCATAGGCCCTAGATCAAATATTAAGGACGTTCATTCTAGAATGCCCTAGCCCTAGGCCATAGATCAACGATTAAGGAAGGTCACCCTAGAATGCCCTAGCCCTAGATCAATATTAAACAGTCATCCTAGAATGCCCTAGTCCTAAGCCCTAGATCAATATTAATGATGGTCAACCTTATATGCCCTAGTCCTAAGCCCTAGATCAATATTCAATGACGGTCACCCTAGAATGCCCTAGTCCTAAGCCCTAGATTAATATTAATGACGGTCATCCTAGAATGCCCTAGCCCTAAGCCCTTTATCAATAATAATGACAGTCACCCTAGAATGCCCTAGTCCTAAGCTCTAGATCAATTTTAATGACGGTCACCCTAGAATGCCCTAGCCCTAGGCCCTAGATCAAATATTAAGGACGGTCACCCTAGAATGTCCTAGCCCTAGGCCCTAGATCAACGATTAAGGACGGTCACCCTAGAATGCCCTAGCCCTAGATCAATATTAATGATAGTCACCCTCGAATGCCCTAGCCCTAAGCCCTAGATCAATATTAATGACGGTCACCCTAGAATGCCCTAGTCCTAAGCCCTAGATCAATATTAATGACGGTCACCCTAGAATGTCCTAGTCCTAAGCCCTAGATGAATATTAATGACGGTCACCCTAGAATGCCCTAGCCCTAGGCCCTAGATCAACGATTAAGGACGGTCACCCTAGAATGCCCTAGCCCTAGATCAATATTAATGACAGTCACCCTAGAATGCCCTAGTCCTAAGCCATAGATCAATATTAATGATGGTCACCCTAGAATGGCCTAGTCCTAAGCCCTAGATCAATATTCAATGACGGTCACCCTAGAATGCCCTAGTCCTAAGCCCTAGATCAATATTAATGACGGTCATCCTAGAATGCTATAGTCCTAAGCCTTTTATCAATAATAGTGACGGTCACCCTAGAATGCCCTAGTCCTAAGCCCTAGATCAACGATTAAGGACGGTCACCCTAGAATGCCCTAGCCCTAGGCCCTAGATCAACGATTAAGGACGGTCACCCTAGAATGCCCTAGTCCTAGGCCCTAGTTCAACGATTAAGGACGGTCACCCTAGAATGCCCTAGTCCTAGGCCCTAGATCAACGATTAAGGACGGTTACCTTAGAATACCCTAGTCCTAGGCCCTAGATCAGTGGTTCTTAACGTGGGTTCGATCGAACCCTAGGGGTTCGGTGAGTCAGTCGCCGGGGTTCGGCGGAGGGAGGTCAAGACAGCAGCCGACTCAAGGCATCTATATTACTACTAATAATGAAGGGTTCGGTGAATGTGCATAAGAAACTGGTGGGGTTCGGTACTTCCAAAAAGGTTAAGAACCACTGCCCTAGATCAACGATTAAGGACGGTCACCCTAGAATGCCCTAGTCCTAGGCCCTAGATCAACGATTAAAGACGGTCACCCTAGAATGCCCTAGCCCTAGATCAATATTAATGACGGTCACCCTAGAATGCCCTAGTCCTAAGCCCTAGATCAATATTAATGAAGGTCACCCTAGAATGCCCTAGCCCTAGGCCCTAGATCAATATTAATGTTGGTCACCCTAGAATGCCCTAGTCCTAAGCCCTAGATCAATATAAATGAAGGTCACCCTAGAATGCCCTAGTCCTAAGCCCTAGATCAATATAAATGAAGGTCACCCTAGAATGCCCTAGCCCTAGGCCCTAGATCAATATTAATGTTGGTCACCCTAGAATGCCCTAGTCCTATGCCCTAGATCAATATTAATGACGGTCACCCTAGAATGCCCTAGCCCTAGGCCCTAGATCAAAATTGTGGAGAAACGATTGGGTAAGGGTGCACCCCGGCCAAATGTTATGACCCCGTTCTGTCCCCCCCCCCCCCTTAATTCACCTGACCATTCTCCGGCAAGAGGGCGACGTAATGTGAGGGTGTTAGGTTACGAATAATCGTCAGTGACCAGAGCAAAGATTATAATGCTGTCAAACTGACCATAGTCCAGGGAGATGCCAAATGTAATTTATGTGAACTTGGGGAAACTATGAATGATGTTTCGTTTTAATGGCTTTAATGAGGAGGGCGTCTCACATTTCACCCACATACCAGTGGCTAGCAATTTAAGGGCGGGGACTTGTTAGACCAGCGAGAGAAGCCAGGGCTCCGCGATGTACTAGGTCAGGGAACCAACGAGTCGAACCGAGGGTGTCTAGTAGGAGTCTTGTCCACTAAGATCGTAGTGCGGACAGACAGACGGAGCACTAAGAACGTAACGACGGCCAGATGAGAAGTTTTGATGTAAATAAAGAATTGACTAACTAGAAGTAGGAGAAAGTAAACTAGAACCCCAGCAGAGCTTCTACAATATTAATGACGGTCACCCAAGAATGCCCTAGGACAGAGGTCTCAAACTCAATTTGCCTGGGGGCCACATGAGTCAGAGTCCGGGTTATGCTGGGCCGCATCAAGATAATGCACACACAAAAAAATTACACAGCTGCCGGAATATGTCCTGAGCGGTGGTCTGACCATGCATTAGTATCACTGTGAGCAACGCATCTATTACTTTAACATTGGCATCATAGTGAGCAACTCCTCTAACACTTTAACATTGGTATTAATACCACGGATACAGATTTCCAGTTGTGCAGTGTCAATGATGTCTGTGCTCTCATCAAGAGCGACTGAGTACGCACTGATATGTTTTGCATTCTCTTGCAGTTGAAAGAATATGTTTCTATATTAGTAATTTAAAAATGACACTCCAGTTTAGCCAAAGATATCAAATTTGACAGTCTAATTTGGGAAAAATCTAAACCAACATATTATTAATTATTTTAGGTCTTAAAACTTTCTATATGAGTGTTAACGGTAGTATAGATTAGCTACTTAAAAAATTAGATCAGTTGTGCAAACGAAACAACCCAAAATTGTCGACGCTCGGCGACTGTAAGGGTCTACCGATGGTAGCGACGCGTGGCAACTCCAAGGTTGAACAGTTAGATAAAAACAATATAAACAATAAAACTTTATTGTCTAGAAAAAAAAAGGTACTGGAAGGCAAAAGAAAAAATTTCCAATTACAGTTCTAAAATATTATATTATATATTTTTTTTTAATTTTCTTTGTTGTCACCAGGGTGGGCCGCACTTGCACTGAACTTTGATATCAAGTGGGGGCGACAAAATATCATCCAGCGGCCCGCAATTGGCCCGCGGGCCGCGTGTTTGAGACCCCTGTCTTAGGACCTAGGTCAACGATAGCCAAACCGAGGCTCGCTGAGACGTGGCTCTTCTGTGTTCACATTCCGGCTCGCGGACAATTCATGACAAATATGTTTCAACGATTAGCAGAAGATTTCCGAGCCAGGTTTAATGACCAATAGTTTCTCAATGCTTAAACGGAAAAGACGTAAACAAGGTAAGGGTTAGCCTGACAGGACGTAACAAAACAGCTAACGTTTCGGCAAAGAGATTTTTCAACACAAATAAAACGTATATTAAAAAAAAAAATACAAACTTAGCTGAGGTGAAATCCAAAGAGTCAATGAGAGTCAGCTACGTTTTTAATTTTTATTTTTTTATATTCGTTTTACTTGTGTATTGTACGTCCATTGTAAAAGGCTCTTTACCGACACTTTCGATGTTTTGTTACGTCCTGTCAGGCTAACCCTTGCCTTGTTTACGTCTTTTCAATTTACTTTTTTATAAGCCTGATTGCAGTCTCACCCCTCATTTTGTTTCCTCAATGCGGCTCTTTACAATTTCTTTATATTTTAAAATTGCTCTCAGTTACGTCAGGTCTGGCCACCCCTGCCCAGGATTTTCAATCATGTTTTCTATGTATAGTTGTCACCTGTTCGATCCACCCACGATGACAATACTTATTTGGATATACGAAAGGTCACGACTGACTTTGTGTTTTATGAAGAACAGGGGCGTGCAAATATTTTTTGGAAAAGGACCGTTCTTCATGAAGAAAAAGCATATACGAACCAATTTAAGATAATAAACAAAAGGACATACTTTAAGTTTAACACTGACTTACAGATTTTCAATTTTTTTTCTTCAACTTTTTTAAATTACAAAACATTTTTTTTAAAAATATTTTTTATTTTGTAAGAAAAAAGTGGCACGTCTATCGCAATTTGTGGAATTTTAGAAATATATTACTCCATCATTATAAATTATTATAATTGTATTAATATTCGCTAAGTTATAGAAGATGTATAATTTATACTATATACCTTAAAACTATTTAATGTTTAGCTGAAATTGTGATTACAAGCTGTCTTAAAATCTCAGTTGCATCAATGCCATATTCATTTCCTCTTCCAGGTGGCGAAAAAAATTTTTTTTAAATAATAAAAACACTGTCAGTGATTGATTTTTTTCCGAGTAAATTCTTTGAAAGATGTGCATACAACTGCACACAAGTTGATCGTAATCAATATCCACGTTTGTAAACAAAATGTCATCGATTTTTTCCATCGTAGTACACTTTATGGCACAAACTCTCATCTTTTCTTTTAAACATATTGTTGTCGTGGTACACACGATGGCACAAACTCTCATCTTTTCTTATAAACATAATGTTGTCATGGTACACACGATGGCACAAACTCTCATCTTTTCTTTTAAACATATTGTTGTCGTGGTACACACGATGGCACAAACTCATCTTTTCTTATAAACATAATATTGTCGTGTTACACACGATGGCACAAACTCTCATCTTTTCTTATAAACATAATGTTGTCGTGGTACACACGATGGCACAAACTCTCATCTTTTCTTATAAACATAATGTTGTCGTGGTACACACGATGGCACAAACTCATCTTTTCTTATAAACATAATGTTGTCGCGGTACACACGATGGCACAAACTCATCTTTTCTTATAAACATAATGTCGTCGTTGTACACACGATGGCACAAACTCTCATCTTTTCTTATAAACATAATGTTGTCGTGGTACACACGATGGCACAAACTCATCTTTTCTTATAAACATAATGTTGTCGTGGTACACACGATGGTACAAACTCTCATCTTTTCTTATAAACATAATGTTGTCGTGGTACACACGATGGCACAAACTCTCATCTTTTCTTATAAACATAATGTTGTCGTGGTACACACGATGGCACAAACTCATCTTTTCTTATAAACATAATGTTGTGGTACACACGATGGCACAAACTCATCTTTTCTTATAAACATAATGTTGTCGTGGTACACACGATGGCACAAACTCTCATCTTTTCATATAAACATAATGTTGTCGTGGTACACACAATGGCACAAACTCATCTTTATTTATAAACATAATGTTGACGTGGTAGACATAATGGCACAAACTCTCATCTTTTCTAATAAACATAATGTTGTCGTGGTCAACACGATTGCACAAACTCATCTTTTCTTATAAACACAATGTTGTCGTGGTACACACCATGACACAAACTCTCATCTTTTCTTATAAACATAATGTTGTCGTGGTACACACGATGGCACAAACTCTCATCTTTTCTTATAAACATAATGTTGTCGTGGTGCACACGATGGCACAAACTCATCTTTTCTTATAAACATAATGTTGTCGTGGTACACACGATGGCATAAACTCTCATCTTTTCTTACAAACATAATGTTTTCGTGGTACACACGATGGCACAAACTCATCTTTTCTTATAAACATAATTTTGTCGTGGTACACACGATGGCATAAACTCATCATTTCTTATAAACATAATGCTGTCATGGTACACACCATGGCACAAACTCATCTTTTCTTATAAACATAATGTTGTCGTGGTACACACGATGGCACAAACTTTCATCTTTTCTTATAAACATAATGTTGTCGTGGTACACACGATGGCACAAACTC